>JAHBCN010026958.1:0-10334 GCA_019359885.1 Listronotus oregonensis | reverse complement strand
TTAATTTTTATTTCTTCATCTATTAACCTTGACTTGACAGAATCCATTTTAATACTTGTGCTCATTGTTTCGATGGCTGTTATAACAGATTCATACTCCTTATTTAGTGACAATAATTTTCTCTTTAACGTAAGCTTTGTAAACACACTTTTTCGTTCAAAAATATCCTCTAACGCTTTCATCATGTCCTTTGCACTTTTTGAGTCTTTTACAACATCTAAATGTTTGTCAGTTAAGCACTGTACAATTACACTTTTTGCTTTTGAATCTTTAATCATAAATTCTGCTTTACTTCTGTCATCAGTAAAGTCATTCTCTGTTTTAACTAAAGCCTCGGCTATCTGCCTTTCCTGTAAAATTGTTATCACTCTAAACTTCCAGTTATTGAAGTTTGTTGTACCACTTAGTTGCGGCAAATTTATCACTGTGCTACTCATTTTTAATTTCTTAATTTTTCTTCACTGGTTATACTAATTACTTTGCTATACCTCCTGAGTTTCTTGAGTCTCCTGGGTCTCCTGGGCCCATAACCTGTTACAGTTATTACTTTTCTCGATAGCAATAGTCTTTACTTTACTTTAAAAAAGCTTTATTTAACAAAATACATTTTACAACATTATGTTCTACATTTTTTGCGTCGTCATTAAACTTAACCTAACCTTACTAATTCTTCTTTTTATACTTCTTACTCTAACTACTACAACAACTAATATCATTCATCATATTACGTCTAAATATAAACTTAGCTTATTAACAAACCTTAACAATTTTGGCTTATTTTGGTATCTATTTTAGTTGAAAGGTAAATAATTGGTTAAACTTCACCGACAAATAATCAGTTGATGAAGTTTAACTTATTTTTTTCCAATCAACTAAAAAAGATACCAAAATAAATCGAAATTGCTTTGGCAAAAATTTTAAATGCCCGCCATAAATATAAATCATCTCAATCGGTAAAGTAGGACAAATATAATTTGATCAACAGACAGGGCCATCTATAAATAAAATTATAAAATAATAATGTAGAGCCATCTCTAGGGGAAGTGGGCGTTCTTGCCATTCAAGGTTATCTTCTGTTGCGATATAAATACATTGTTGCAACACTTCTCTAACCCCTTTTTTATTCCGTGACCGACAGAGAACTCATCTCTGGCACCGATCTGGCGGACCAATCCGGTTGTGAATGGGGGCCTTTTCAACTCTATTCTCGTGGAAATTTTTTAATCTTGGAGATTCGAAAGTTTGGGGCTCCGCCCATAATAGGCGTTTTTCATGATTTTTTTTTATTAGCTTATTGCAAAGCCACATGAAAATAAAGGCCAAAAATATTTTTTTCCGATTTTTTTGGTCCGGAGGCCAAAAAAATCGGGAAAAAATATAACGCCTTAAAAATCAATTTTAAGTTTGAATTTTGTAGGCCCGTGACGTCACGGCCCTAAATTTTCTATTGGTGGAATTTCTGCTTTGTTGTCAGCTTTTTGTTGTTCGATACGCCTGTCATCAAATATCGATATGCGCAACATCTAGAAAGTTGGCGTTTCCTGTCACTTGTCATATTGTCAATGTCAAACTGTATAACCTGTAACCTCTATTTATTAATAATTTCTAATTTGTAAATAGTGTGTGTTCTTTCCAAATATTCCAACTTATTACTATAGTTATTATTATCGCCAAACTTTCCTTGATATGAACCCTTTTTACGAGTAAATTTCCGTTATTTTATTCAAAATGAAACAAAGTGTACCTATTGTTATTATTTGCGAAACCAGAAGCCGGCCGAGTTTAGGATCTTCAAAAATTATCTTTTCCCTTCAAAAACAAGACGATAGGAGAAAAGCCTGGTGTGCAGCTGTAGGTATTGAGAAAATACCCAAAGGACATGCCTATTCTTGTTGTGAAAACCATTTTGATGTAAGTTTTTATGTTTTATTCCAATTGAAACTATTTAGGTAGTCTGGCTGTGTTTTAGTGTAAAGAGTATTTGTTCGTTGGTGTAAAGTCTAAAAAGCATTTCGCAATTTAGCATTTCGTTAAATTGGATACGATTGTCGATATCGATAGTTCCTAAACAGACTTGGCATCCATGTTGAATTTGATTGGTTAGGGGAGTGGCGGGCTATTTAAATTACAATGATAATTAAACCTTAAATAGAAAAGTAAGGGGTTTGTATTTTTCCGTGTTATTTAGCAGGTTTTGCTTAATTGTGTTTCTACTTTTAATTTTTACACACAACATTAACAATATTAATTGAGTGAAAATACCCTATTGATTTATCCCGCCTTCGTTGCCATGGAGACGCCAACAGAACTGAAAGGACGATCAATAAGGGTCGATCGTAATTGGCTTGACAGAATTTAGCCCCGCGTTTTATCTAGTCTGATTTTAGAGTGGGATAAAAGGCTTCCAATTTTATTGAGTATGTTAGTAAAAAAAAAACAGCGGCATGAAAATCAAAGAGATTTTTATGTCATGTTTAATCTACAGTCAGTCAAAAAAGTCTCCATACACTAGACTTTTTTAAATATTTTTTATAGTGTGCTTTTTAATTTATATTTATTTACAAATATATTATAAGAAAATATCGGCAGTCTCTTTAGGAGAAATAAAAACAAAACTGAAGTCTTTTATAACACTCTATTTGAACAACGAAGAATTAAATATTATTATTAACAAAAAAATACGTCAAAAAAGTCTCCATACAGTAGTATTTTTAATAATAAAAGTGTTTAATACTTAAGGTCTAATATTTTGTACAGTTGCCATTTGCTTTAATGATTGCATTCATTCTTTTTGGGAGACTTAATACAAGCTTTCTTGTGACTTCTGGTGGAATGTTCTCCCACTCTTGTCTTATTCTGTTTTTGAGATCTTCCTTATTTCTAACTTCGTCGGTTTGGTACAGAAGTATCCTAAGTCATCTTAGCTTGAAATCGAGAAAAATGCATATGAATATTTATAAAGGCATTATTAAGGTTAAATAGTTAAGATTTTTTTTTTCAAATTCTAGAGTTTTTTTTGCTTTCAAAAACTAAATGTCCGTAAAGAGTTTGAGACAGGTTTAAAAATAAAGACTAATTTTTTAAGGACATGGGATATTATGCATTCCGGTTGAGTGGAAGCAAACTATCCTAACTGAATTCAAGGGACTTAGGATACCTAACAGTAGTTAATAGCTGGACATAGGATAAGGATGTTTTATGTATCTATGTGAGTTATAAGTGAAACAAAAAAAACATGAATTTCTTTGTCTTTAATTTAAACATTGTGTTTAAAGAAAAAAAAATTGTTTTTCTAAAAATATCCAAGACAACTGTTTAGTAAAAAACTATAAAATACCTAAAAACAAGAAGTAAAAACTGATTAACAAGTAAACAAACGTTGCACCTGAGCCGAAAAAATGTCGATGAACTATTTACAATAGCTTCATTTTTCGTGGGGCAAATTTAAAAAAAAGTCTTGATATTCCTTAGAAATGGCATTCTTTTTGCAATAGTAAACTATAGAGTCGTACTTAATTTTAGAAATAGGTAGTAAACTATTTCTAAGTGGTTTTAGCTGATATTCGGAAAAACTTATTGTTTGTTTTCTAGAGCGCTCTGTCACGTTGATTTCAAGAAATTCTTTTTGGAGTTTGTAACGGAATTTTAAAAGCTGTGGCTCCTCATAATTAACTTTACGCAACTTATTTCGGACAACAAAACGCAGAATAAAATCTCGCTGACGATCAACGTCTCCTAAAGCCCAATATTCCGAAAAAATTTCTAGGCGCATGTCTTTGGAAATTTTGTTTGTGCATTTCAGTCTACAGGTACTGTTGCAGGCTTCTTTAAACTTTCTCTCTGAAATTACTTTATTTTGTGTATTTGTATAGGACAGTCCTAAGTTTCTTTTTCTTTTCATAACATTTATTTTCCATTTATGTGGCTGACTCTTCCTCTTTCTTGATTTTTCTTGTTCTGTTTTTCCTTTTACAGAATCACTTTCCAATTCATTTTCATCCATGGACGACAGAATAACACTACTACTGTCACTTTCGTCATATTTTTGTTTATTTGTTTGAAAAGCATACTCTGTTTTTTCAGGTTTATATTCCGAATCAGAATCAGTCGAATAGGGATCACTAGATGAGGTGAACTCTTTGATAAAGCGTCACCTACTAGAATAGTACTGCTACTGCCACTTTTACTATCGTCTTGTTGATTTGTTTCAAAAGTATACTTTATTTTCTCAGGTATATATTCCCCATCAGAATCAGTCAAATAGGGATCATTACCTTGAGGGAAACTCTTGGATAAAGCGTCACCTACAAAAAAAAATTAAAACACCATTTTTTTTTGTTTTGTCCTATTAGGTAACTATAACCTAACCTGCCTATAGAAGTTTCACTTCAAAAATCCTGTCTTATGTATTTATATGTGTGTAGCTATGTGTAGGTGTGGATGGGTATCAAATTTTGTGTAAATATTAAGTAAAAAAAAACAAACCTTCATTAGTTTCACAAACATCCATACGGACGTTCGTCAATTCTGTTAAATCGGTATTATTTGGAATATCCCTGTCATTGTCATTTGTTGGTTCGACTATATTGAAGGAAACCTCTGTACTTTGAGGTAAATAATAGTCAAAATTTGATTTATTATATGGCAACATCGCAGAAACATCTTCATCTAAAAAATCATACATTTTTAAACCCGACTTCTCATAAGTAACGTCATGAATTAATAAACCAAAAGCAGTTATAGTTACAGTATATACATATAATATAATAAGTAAAGGTCTCATTTAAATTTTTTCCACAAACCTTCCATATTTTCCAAGCCAGTGTTAATAACTGGGACGTTTGGCAGCTCTGCTAATTTAGAGCTACTGCTACTGTAATCAACCGCTGTTAATATCGAATCTTTGCTGGCAAAATTAGAACTTCTAATTTCATTAACAACAATTTCTAAAACCAAACAATCATTTCCATGAAATAGTCAATCAACAAATACAGACTAATTTTACCTGCATCTGAGGAGCAACTTGTAGACTGCTTTAACATGTCTAGTATCTTTTTACTTCTACTGCTACACATTGTGTTTTCACTCACTTGTATTTTATAATTGAAATAAAAAATCTAATTTTATAAATCACGTTTTTACGCTAACACGTTTCTAGTTAAATGCTTAAGCATAAGGTAAGTGTACCAAATTTTGACACCTTAAGAATTATTTTTACCTGTATATTTAGAAACAAAATAATTTATGATTGTAGTCAAAACAACTTTTTTTTAAATTTATACAACATTTATTTTGGTAATTTTTATACAAAAAAATCAAATCTACACCTAGATATTTAATAAAAAAATTAAATGTTTAAATATACCCCATGACCCTAATTCGGACACAACCATGTCACGCATGTACGCAAAAGTGACACCGTAGGTACATAATATTGACACAGTCTCTAATTTGGACAGTACCTTCCCTTAATTGTGACAAAGATAGTAAAAAAAATGAAATTATTTAAAATTCGTAAATTTTTTCATTGCGAGAACCGTAAATATACCTCTCTTGTTATTATTTAATATCACAGGCTCTTCAATTATTTCACATATTTCATTAAATTTGTACCATATGATATCGTTTTTTGGTGTTATTTCCAATTAATTCCACTGGGAGTCATAGCACTTACGTGGGCTTCGTTTTTTTTTATTTCTTCTATTATTACACCTGGAAATTTCATGTCCAAGTAATTTATAATAACAAATGTTCCTACCATGAAATTTCGGTCGATGTTTACAGCAATGTCGGAAGATGAAGTTGGGCAGTTTTCTTTTTCATGTAGAGTTACTTTTGTTGTAGTTTCATTGCAAGTTTTGTTCTTTCTTGGTCGTTTGGCTGGTTTTCTTTTAATTTTTCTTGTCGTAGCCTTTATTATCATCTTTTTCCTTTCTTTTTGTTCTTTTTTCTCTTTCTTACTATTGTAGTATGCTTTCCACTGTTCTGAACTGGCAACACTAGGCACTTTTACAAAAGTTTTTTTTCTTCTTTTCATTTGATATATCAGGCCAAAATAAAATATTTTTAGATGGTGATGGTACTAAAAATGGAATTTTACCATCAGCAGATGGGATAACTTCTTTATTACTAGGGCTTTTCTCTGGTTCCAATGGTTTGCCATTATTTATTTCAGTATTGTCTTTTTTTGCTTCAGCTACGTTTTCTTCATCTACTTCTATCAAATCAAATGTTATTTTATCATTTGTTTCGTTATTGTCCAGATTTTTTATTTCTTTATTCAACGGTTCTTCTTCTGCTACAAAATGTATTCTTGTCAATTCTTCATTTGCGTCTGTACTGTAATTATTTTCTATATCTATCTTAGATTGCTTTTCCTTTTCAACTTTTTCTAAATTTTCTTGTATTTCTTCATTTCTTTACAATTGTCTGGATTTTCTACGCCTTTTTTCCTCTTCCGCATTTGATTCTGGCTGCACACATATTATCTCTTTATTAGTTTCAACATTCTTCAAATTCTCTATTTCTGTCTCATTCACTGTTTCTACCTGATTTTTGACGTATTGCCTCTTCATTTCTTTTTGAATTGAAATTATTTTCGATTTCTTTCTCAAAATGATTTTCTTTTTTCCGCTAAAAACTCGTGATTTTCGTTCGTTTCTTTATCTCTTGTTGATGGATCTGTCTCATCTATAAAAGATTCTATGATCTCAATGTTTTCATTTCTGGTGTCAAAAAATTGAAGTCATCCAACCAATCTGCTTCTAAAACAAGAGCATCTTCTGGTATGGTATTCACATTAATTTCTAAATGTTCATTAGTGTCATCTTTACTTTGTATCCCTTCGAATTTTTTTTCTACATGCTGCCTAAGTTTTTGCCAAAAAGAAATAATGATTCATCTTGTTTTGGACCTGTACATTTATTGCCGATGGAAAGGAAAGAGACGTATTACATTTTTTTCTATCTGTAATGGTTTCAGGTTTTTTATAGCAGCCCTATCACCTTTTAAAATTTAATAAAATTGATTTCCAACGGTAAATATCTGGAAAACGTAGGCCGGATTATTAATTTTTATTATTTACCATAAGTGTACATTAAACGGACACTTCGGATATAATTATGACACCGGTCAGAATTAGGATACCACGATATATTTAATAAAACTAAAAGAAATGCACAATACAACCTAGTTAGATTCAGAAAAGATGCAAGATATGAATATCTAAATATACAAATATGTACATAATTCTGACACCTGTGTCACAATTAGAAAATATGCATTCTGCCAGTCCAGATTTCTGACACCTCTAATAATTTTGAGTTCTAACCGAAAAAACAGGATTATCCTAAGAAATAAGGCAGAACAACCTACATAAAACTTATAATAACACAAAAATATATATTTTTACGTATAATGCAATAAATGAACTTACCCGAATGTAGTAAGAAAATCGACTTTCTTAGAAGGAAACTGACGTAATCACGCACACAAAATTAATGACGCTTCTAAAATTAAACCGTTATATTGGTAGCACTGATTTTTATTCTAGAATATTGCCTAATACTACAGATGGCGCTAAATGTATTAAAATATTTTTACTTTAAAATATATCCTTATTCTATTAAATAAAACAGAAAGTGTCAGAATTTGGTACAGTGTCCACATTCGGTACATTTACCTTACCTAAGCGTTGATCGTTGTAAACAATCAAGACAGAAAATTGTTAGGTTAGGATAGGTTACGACTTACGTTCATTTCGCAACTTAAAGAAGTAATAAAGAGCGCGTTATGACAGTATGTCGCTGGTAACTACATTGACTCGCTGGAAATTGCATGCAAATTAACCTAAGTCCATATTCTGGAAAATTTTTTAGATGCATCCGATCCTATGTCCTAAGTATGGACTTAGGATAATTTACTTTCATTAAAAAAGTTGGGGCTAATATTAGGATACTTTGCTATTGGTAAATTTTAAAGGCGCCAAATTTAAAATAGGGACTTAGGATCGTTTTACAGTTAAATACATGGTCCAAACTGTGACTTGTCAATAATATCTCATTTTTAGTAAAATATGGACTTAGGATACTCTTGTACCAAACCGACGACTTGGTGTTCTCTCATGCGACGCTTTAATTCTTCCCACAGGTGTTCTATTGGGTTAACGTCCGGTGATTGGGGTGGTGTGTGAAGTTGCTGGCTGCCTTGCAGTGTGCTTGGGATCGTTATCTTATTGGAATAAATAACGACCCTCAAGGCCAAGCTTTTTAACATTAGGGTTTAAATTATTCCTTATAATATTTAAGTAGACATGTTGGTCCATAATACCATCAATAAAGACCAAATTGCCTGTCCCATTGGCTGACATACACCCCCATAATAAGACATTACCTCCTCCGTGCTTCACTGTTGGACAAATATTTTCAATTTTTAAAGCCGTATTTTTTTCCTCCAGACTTTATCCCGGCCATCTGATCCAAAAAGGTTAATTTTTGTCTCATCACTAAAAATAACACTTTCCCAAAACTCATTGGTTTTGTTAATATGTTCTCGGGCAAATTCTAAACGTTTTTTTCGATTTTTCTCTGAAATGAATGGTTTTCTTCTCGCAACATGGCCTTTATAACCCGCTGGGTGCAAACAATTTCTAATAGTTTGAGGACTAACATTTTTTGAGAACTCTTCCCTTATTTCCTTTGCCACTTTTGGAGCACTTATTTTAGATTTTTTTCTAATCTTTGCCACAACACTGGACTCTTCACGTGCAGTTAACTTCTTGGGACGACCGGAGCGCGGCTTTACTTTATAGGAACCGATTATTATGTATTGTATGGTAGCATGTGACTTTCCAACTGTTTTACCTATATTTCTAAAGGATATTTTCTTTTTCCACAATTCTATAATGATTTTTCGAACAGGAAGTGGAATTTCACGATTTTTATCGCTCATTTTGCTGGTACTGTACACTAGACACTTTAAAATGGAATTTATAAACAGGTATGATTCATTTTTTAAAGCGGAACTTGATACAGGCCAACTTGATAAAATATTGATAACTGATGGTGAGGAATAGAATTTTCTCAAAAGTATATGGAGACTTTTTTGGCGTAATTTTTTGTTACTATCAATATTTAATTTTTCACTGATTAAATAAAGTGTTATAAAAAACTTTAGTTTTGTTTTTAGTATTCTTTAAGAGACTGCCGATATTTGTTTTTAAAATATTTGTATATAAACATAAATTAAAAAGTACAGTATGAAAAATATTTTAAAATAGACTAATGTATGGAGACTTTTTTGACCGACTGTATATTTAAAATACAATTTAAGAAAATGGAAAAAAACTATTTTGTTAAAGGTTTGCGTCTTTGAAAGTATGTACAGTTTTGACAAAATTCGCATTTTCGGGTTTTGGTAATTTTATTATTAGAAAGAAATTTTATGAAATTAAAAATATCTATACAATGAAATTAGAAATATACACGGCTTGTGAAGTGCCACAACAGCTCCTGGGTTATTGATTTGTTCAAAATCGTAATTAACCTTTAACCGCTTCCCTGAAAAACTGTTACGCCGTCACTACCATCGGTATAAGGTACCGCTGGGGCACCGAACATACCGAATCAGAACGGACATAAACGTAAATTATGAATGAATCCCAGGTTTCAAATTATTTGACCTTGCGCCATTTTGTTAGCAAGTACCTGTCAGTTCATGAAGGTGTAAAACGGGATAGATAAAATTCATCAATGTAAAAAAGAGAAAGGATAATCGATCGAAATGGACCAATATGATTTGTAAGTTTTATGAGGTGGTATGCATCGTGCGGCTTTAAAAGCATTAATTAATTAAATTTTGGGTAATTATTTAGGGTAATTTTTCAGTTACCAGGCCCACAGCCGATTTAATCAGCGCCCTAAAAAACCCCCTTATACCAAAGGTCATCAAAATCGGCGATGTGTCTCTATACTTAATAATTACCATGCAAAGTTTATAAAATTGCGTTAATTGGTCCTATAATTTTTAAGTTGTGATTAAAATTAGCAAACAATAAAGTATCTTAATTTTTCTTGTTTAAAAGTTACAGTGACAGCAAATAAATTTATTGATTTATTGGCGTCGGCGTGTTGGTTGTTTAAATGAAAACTACGTTAATTCCCGATATTATCTAGTGGGCTACTTAACATGGATAATCCTTCTTTAATATAAGTATGAGTAACATGAGTATTTTTTGAGGATCCATCTTAAAAATAAAATCATTTTTTGTAAGTTTTTATTAGTAATTCTTTATTAACTAAAACTAAAATCAAGAACAATGGGAAAGTACAACATGG
>JAHBCN010026957.1:0-10298 GCA_019359885.1 Listronotus oregonensis | reverse complement strand
GTTACTTTTTTTTTTTGTTAAAACTGTCCTTTTCGGTGTTCAAAAATTTTTTCCCCACCCTTTTTCTTTAAGCCCTGTCTCATTAGTTCCTGGTTTTTTTGATGTCTATAAAAATTATGTGGATATTTTGTCTTGTTCTGCTTGACTACTTTTTTTTTTTTTTTTAATTGGTCTTCATTTCTCTTTAGATCTTTTTTCATGGTTTTCTTGGCTGGTCTTTATTTCTTCTTAATTTTTTCTTCATTTCTTTTTTTTTTGGGGTCCCATTTCTCGTTATAGATTTTTCTCTATTTTTGGCAAATTTTTTTTTTTTTCTTGACTTCTCATCATTTTTTTTTAACTTCTATTTATTTCATCTTGATTGGTCTTCGTTTCTGTTTGTAGTTTTTCCCCCCCATGGATTCTTTTTTTTCCATCGATGGTTTTATTATTGCACCTTTTTTTTCTCCATAACTGCTGTTTATTGTCTTGTTTTATCTTTGGACAGTCCAGGAAGGGAAAGGCCTAAGTACTAACGTACCAAGGGTTTCTTAAGTGTGGTAAAAGGGGGATTTTATTCACACAGGATTAAATATTTGAAGACTAGGGGGAAAAGGGAAAAAACTTTGGGATAGCAGGTTCCATATTCGGGACACTCGGGAGATAAAGAAACAAAGAAATCGAAAAGTTTCTGGCCTCTCCACTTGAACTGTAAAAGGATGAAAAAAAAGTTGCACGTGTTGCTTTGATGGATGCTGCCAGAGGGGGAAACCCTTTTGGGCCCCAATTCCTTTTTGAGCTGACCAAAGAAGAGCGACAGATCCCCCACAGCTCTCGGTGGTAAGAAAAGGAGGCTTTTAGTGACGTAGGATCATTTATAGAAGCCTCTTCTTTAAATGGAATCGAGAATACAAGATTGGTAAGAGACGCCTTTTCCCAGACATGACAACAATATTCAAAAAAAGGGTCCGATTTGAGATACATACAGAGTATACAGTTGGAAGAAGAAAAATACTTTTTCCTCGAAAAAAAATCCAAACCTTTTTTAATCTCTGGGGGGGGTGGATGTAATGTGTTTGTGCCAGTTGAGGGGTTTTTTTCAAAAATTTGCCGACGATTAAATGACTCTTCGTTCGCGCCTATGTAACAAATGACCATTGGCAGACTTTTTCGCGACAGCAAACATGACTGTATTTTGGGGAAGCAATAAAAAAAACCCCAAGCTTCGGCGCCAAAATCCAAGATCAGTTTAAGGTTTTGTGAGAAAACATCCGCATTGACCTATTTTTGGGGTTTTTAAATCAGGCTTATTAACTGGCTTGAGAAATTGAATACTAAAGTGGAGGGTACTATCGTCAGAAAAACTCCGACTGAGATCGATTGTGGAATGAAGAAGATCGTTGATGTGTAGAAGAAAGAAAGTGGGTGCCGGTACTGACCCCCTGGGTCACCCCAGCATTAATCTGGTAAATGCTGGAAGAAAATTTACTATAGCCAAAAAAACGTTTTTTAAAAAAAGAAAACTGGGGGCTAAGAACAAAGCTTTGGCAGAAGACCGTAAGAAGGTTTACGTTTAAGAAGTCCATCATGCCAGACCTGATCAAAATTTTTTGGGGAATATCTCAAAAGCAATTTTTTGGGGAATTCGCCAAAAACTTAAGGCAATTGTTCCAGTTGTGTAAAAAAAGGGAAAAAGAAGATCAGCTGTGGATTTTTTTGTGACGGAATTCATACTGTCTGTCATGTAGGATCTTTTTTTTTTTCCCAAATATTTTTAGTTTTGGGGAAATTTAAAAAAATTTTTTTCCATTGCCTTATAAACTGAAAAAAGGGATATAGGTCTATAGTTTAAAGAAAAAGTTATGTATCCTTTTATGGCGACAGGTTGCACACGTGCAGCTTTTCAGCTCTCCGAAAAAATGCCCGTATCGTGGGTTTTTTTTAAAAAAGAGGCGAGTTGGGATGAGTGCAAGCTCGGGAAAATTTTTTTTAAGAGATTGCTGGTATGCCATACAGCCCAGGCGTTTTTTAGTATTAAGAAAACAAAGGTTACGCCTCTTTGGAAAAAAGGGTTTTTAAAAGATTTTCTCTTTAATCACCATGGTTTTTTTTGGGGGTCCTTATCCCATTTCTGACCCCAAAATTTTTTCTTAACACCTCGTATAGAAATACGGTTTTTTTTGTTTTACACCTTTTATTAAAAATCTGGTTCGAAAACTTTTCTATATTAACAAAAATTCAACATAACTATGCTAACGGTTTAGTCACCAAATTTCTTTAAAAAAAAATTTTTAAAAGAAAGTCAATCCAACGGGGGCCCCCTTGTAAAGTATCCTTTTGCCTTTTATAGAAAAAAAAAAAAAGAAAGAAAATGTATTATAACCAACCTATTAACCAAAATTAAATAATTTTTACAAAAAAAACCCCAACATTTCTATCAACAACTATAGTTACTGCAGTTAAATAATTAAATTTTATTATTATTATTTTATTTAGATTTTAAAAAAGGGGATTTTTTAGGGTAAAAAAGCAACTTTATTGGATCCATCAAGTTACTGCTTTAAATCCTAATAGAAGCTTCAGTAATAATTATTGGAAAATTTTTAAAAAATTTTTTTTATTTTTTGGGAAATTAGATGATGCTAAAGTTTATTTGTTTTTTAGTGAAAAAAAAGTATCTTTGTTCCAAAGATTAAGATTGCAGTTTAAGAACGAAGAGCTGCAATCATGCTGAATGAAAAAAAATGCTTTTTTTTCACATGTTCCAAAGTTTTTTTTACCATCAAAATTTTATAATAAAACACAAGTAATATATATATATATTTTTTATATATATATATATATATATATATATATATATATATATATATATATATATATATATATATATATATATATATATATATATATATATATATATATATATATATATATATATATATATATATATATATATATATATATATAAAATTTTTTTCAAAAGTGGATATATTCATATATAGGTAGGCATATATATGTCCACGTGATTCTAAAAAAAGCGGCTAATATCATGAAATTTGGCACAGTGGTAGTCTTTAGTAGTAGCTTTATTTGATGCTTCAAATATATCAAAAGGGGGTTTTCAAACATTTTATTTACTACTATTTGAACTCGCCCTTTTTTTAAAAGGGGAAAAATTAAAATTGAAAAAATGAAAACTTCGTAATAATTGCGGAAATGTAACGCTGAAAACCCGAAACTTTATCAATCTCACAACCTTTTCATTTAAAGTAAAAGACAAGTTAACATTATTTTTTTTTTTAAAACCCCTTTTTTTTTTAAAATAACAATTAAGTTTATCTAATAATTTTTTACTATCGATCTTTAAAAAAAAATTTTTTTTTTAAAATACTAGACATTTATTAAACCAACAGGTATCTAAAATATTTTCAATTTATTTTTCCATCAAGCTTATCTGGTCCATTTTAACCATTAAACGTATTGTCAGTAAATTCGAGTCCAAATAATTGTAAATTTTAATTCAGAAGATCAAAAAAAGACCCAAAAAAAAAAAAAAACTGAACTCCTAATATTTTACTAGGTGGGAAAAAAAAAATAAAATACAATAATTTTTTTTAAAAAAAAAAAGGGGAATTACATAAAAACATTAATTAATCAAATGTTCAAAAAACCCCCCCATTAACAGCTAAACAATATCCCAACCGATCAAAAAAATTTAAATTTTTAACGTTGCTAAGTTGATATTGCAAAATTTTATTACATTCTAACAAAATAGCGGTTTGTAGCTGGTTTAGGTTCTAAAATTTTTTCACTTTTATAAATGACATTTTTTTAAAGGGCCCCTCAAAAAAAGTCATTCGGTGATAGATTAGGTGACCTGGCTGGCCAAAAATTTTCCCCGGGACCGTGGACCAATAATATTGCCTTTAAAAAACTTTTTCCCCGGTACTCTCTAACCATGGGGGGATTATGGGTGGGTATTACCGGAAATTTTACTAAGCTAATTTATTAGGGGGGAAAATTTTAACGCCCCACTTGGGAAAAAAAAAATAATTAATACAAGATTTTTTAAAACAAAATAATTATTTGATAATTATCTAATGAAAGTCTCGGCTAGCTCAGAAATAAAAAAAAAAAAAATTTAAACATTGGCTAAAGAATATGGTTACAATAAATACTTACAGTCGCACGAGGCTCTACACAAAGGCGGGGCATTCTTAAAAGGGGGATTGTCAAAAAAAATCAAAATATAAATATACTAGTTAATGCTTTATTACAAAAATAAAAAAAAAAATTGTAACAAATTCCTACCAAATTGGTGGATGCGCCTTTTTAAAACCCAAAAAATTTTAAAAAGATTTTAAGTTATTGAAAAAAAAAAGACAATGTTAAACTAAATTTGACTTATATACAAATTTAATGTTATTAAACCCAAAAGCTGGACAATTAATAAATTGTCAACAATATAACTATATATAAAAAGTCCGTAAGCTTATAACTTTTACAGAAAACCTTCTAGTATGTTACCCACATATACGTAAGGCCATAAGTTGCATTTAAAACTTTTTATAGGCACTTACAAATTAAAAAAAAAAATAAATGACGCAGAATGACGTTATGGAAGTTACAGCAAAATATCGGGGGCACTAAGGCTTAAACAAAAAAAAATATCCAGTAAAGGGGGTTTAAAAAAAAAAACAAATGTCAGTAATTCTATCTAATTAATCAATTATCAAATTCAATATTTATAATTAAACCGTATAAGATTATTACCAAATGATTAGCAAAAAAAGTTTTTTAAAAAGCCTACCACAGATTGATATACAACACTCGTACTCGTGTGTATGATTACAACTCACGGGACCAACTGTCCCTATCAAACTGTTCCCCAATAGAATAGTGTTAAAAGTAAGTGACTATCCCCCCCAAGGTATACCATAATACTAAATGTTCTTTCGATAATTTTAAAATTTTAAAAAATGCACATGTGTATACTTATGTCCAAATTCCAAATCTTAGATTTTAGTAAAGGTACCGAAAAAATAATGTGTTAATGACTGTTAACTCAGACAGAGAAGGTATTAAGTAACATCAAGCTATTCAAATGATTAGCAGGTGTTTTCAATAAAAATTTCAGTTTAAATCAAAAAGGGTATACTATCGACATGACATTATCTTAAGTCAATGTAATATCATTAATCTACAAATTTTTCTTAAACTTAAGACTTAGTTTAAAATTTTCCTGTTATTATAAGCAAGTGGTTGTGCCTTAGAAACGGTAGTCTAGCTGTCAGTCATCAGCAACTAATGTCGGCAACTTGGGTTTGTCCCTTGAATCTCCAACATAAGGCATGGGATTAAATCCTTTAAACCCCCGAACTGGAACTAGGCATTTTTTCATTGGCCGGAACAAAAAAACGTTGAAGAAATAACAGAGGTAAAATCCGGAATAGAAAATAAATAACAAAAAAAAAAGAAGAAAGAACACTTTTCCACAAACTTAACGAGCCACTATCGCCCCTTATAAGATATTAAGGGGAAAAAAAAAAAGGGGGTTTCCCTGCAGGTTTCCCCGTGGTATAATCCTTTTTTTGGAAGACCAAAATTTTCCCCAAAAAAATTTAAGGATAACGTGACATTTCACTCCGAAACAACGTACGACAAAATTTGCACAAACAAACGGGAAATTTTCTTTTCCCCCTTTTTTAACAATCCCCAAGACAAGGGTTGAAAATTTACTTTTAGAACATTGCCTTCACGTGTGCTGTCTCCTTGGTGGTCAGCAGGAGAGAGAAAGCTTCCCAAAACTTATTTTTTTTTTTTTTTTTTTTTCCAAAAACCCCGTTTTCTGTCAAGGGCGACCCCCTTTGGGGGGACCAACCCCCCCTTCCCGGGGGCAATTTACCAACTCCCCCCGACCCATTAGCTGGTTTTTTTTTGGGGGCCTTTTGCCAACATTCCTAAGGGTTGGCTCTAAAACACCAGGAACTACCCAAGATATGACTAACAAACAACGCACGTTTAGCCCCGCAAAATATAATCCCGAAATCCAGATATAACCGGTTTCGTCGAACCCCAAAAAAAAAATTTAGGAATCACTTGTTCCGAGACCGCCCCCCACGGTACCAAGCGGCGTTGCTACTATGACATCTTGCCAGTCGTTTTAGCCTTTTAAAAAAAAAAAAAGAAAAAAAAAAAACTTTTACCTTTTTAATTTAAAAACCCCCCTTATTTTAAAACGTCAAAATTTTAAACTTCAAAACTACAAAAACAAAACAAAGAGTTATGAATATACATAATTCCAAAGAAAACAATGTAAAATACTCCACACGGTTACAAAAAAAAAACCCCAAACATGTCAACGACCCCGAAAATAAGGAAAGGTCAATAAACAATCAAACACAAAACATTCCCCCCCCCATAGCTAAAATAAACAACATTTCAAATTATAGCCCTGCTTTCCGCATTTAAATTTATGCAAAAAGGTATTTTAAATCGAAAATTGTTATAGTTCAATTTTTGAACTGTAACATGGGGCAACCATCCATTTGCTACCGGATCATTTGATCTTCCCGAAAAAATTTTGCCAAGGCGGGTCCAATTTTATTTTTAAATAAGTCCAAATATGTTTCTGCTGTTGGGGTTTTAAAAAACCCTAAAAAAAGGGGGTTTTTTGATATTTTGTCCGATAATTCTCACGAATACATTTGTTTTTTTTTGGGGGGGTTTGGTCCAGTATAAACAAAGCGATGTTCATTTTCTTTGCACAAATACCGGCAATTCTGAACATTTGGTTCATTTTGGAGGGTAAATGTACATTCATTGGTAAAACAAATATTTCTTAAAAAAAATTTCCCCCCGTTATTAGCTCTTTCCATCATTTCAAAACAAAATGCCATTCTTCGCTCTTTTTTTTTCTTTCTGGGCTCCCCCTGTTTTCTGAATTTATACGAATAATATTTGTATTTTTTTTAAAGTGAGCAATACCGGTGTATGATGTTTATTTTTTTTTTTTTTCCCCCAAAAAACCCCCGTGCTAACCATTTTTTTTTTCCTCCACACTCAGTAGAATTTAAGATCTCTGTTCTCTGTTTTTTTTCTCTATTTTCGATATCCTGAGTTAATCATTTCCCCAAATTTTTTTAAAATGGTAACTTTGAACCCCCAACACTGACAATACGTTTAATACTTGAAATGGACGGAATGGGCTTAGGCGCATAATGCCACTTACTTATGGATACTTTTTCGTCGATTTAGAAATTAATATTTTTTTTACCAACTGTTACTGATTTATTGACACTTTTCCTTTTGTCAGGGACAATATTCATTTTACTGGTGCCTGTTTGGTTTTACCTGAACCGAAAATTTGGTAATTTTGCAATTACATTTAATTGAATAATTCAAGATTCGCTTAATAAAATTTTTTGAAACTTGGCACGAGGGCTTGTCAGACTGGTCTATTCAAAAACTTATTTACATTTTTTTTTGCAAAATATACAGGTGACCCAAAAAATTTTAAACCCCCCTTAAAATTTACATGGGATTTACTATGTTCCACAATGCGCCCACCCCCGGTATAGGTAACTTGATAAAAAGCACAATATAGTTGTTGCTGTAATTACAAAATTATATTAAAGGTGGCCATAAAAACAAGACTGTTTATTTTGGACTTGTACCCAAAAGCAGTGCATAATTTTTTAAAGTTAAATAAATCCCACTGTATACAAGCGGACAATAGCTTAGCATGGTAAATTTACTCTTAGCACTTTTGACGTAGGGGATTGTGCAAAAAATACTTTTTTTTGCACGATCTTACAAAAAAACCAAAAAATTTGTTAAAATAATGACGGTTAATGGTTCATAATAAACAATTAGTAAATTTTTTTTTATAATGTGTTAAATATTACATATTATTTTTCTTTAAAGAAAAGAAAGTATTTTAGTAACTACCTAATTGGGAAGGGCAGCAGGGGCGCGATTATTGTTTATTCCTTTTTTTCTTTATTTGGTTAGTGGAATTGGGTAAGTTTGCATTAAATCATGTTTGTAAGAGTAACTATACCAAACTCTTTAATTATTATGAGCGTGGAACTATTTTTTCAGTGTATTATAAGATTTCTGGGATCCTGGGATCCCGGGGGAGTACGTAACCAATTATCCGGGGTCTTTCTTTTTTTTTGGGGTTGGTTTTTCTTGGAACAGCGCTATAATCAGCACAACAATTACATTGTCTATAAAGGTTAAAAGTTAAGCTTTCTTCAAGTCGCAATGCATGTTTTTTAAAATCCCTTATAGCGTGTGAAAGCTCGGCAGTCTTGTTGTACTATGTATGTAAATTAAGTGTTAATCATTTTCCTGCAACTTTTTTCTATTAATTCCTTAATTAAAACGTCACGTTGCTAAATTTATGATAGTATTGTTTAAGCATCAATCACTTTTTTTTCATTATTTTATAAAAATGTGTAAAGTATAACCTTTTTCCATTTTTTTTTATTTAGCAGAGGGGTTTAAAAAAAGTTGTCTTACAAACGTATGGCAAGATAAACATTTTTTTCCCCCTATGGCCATTTTTCCAAAAAATAATATTGAACATAGTTTATATATACCTTCTGCCATAAAAAAATATTTTTTTTCCAAAATTTTTTTGGGCCAAATTTTTATAAAACTTAAATAAAAACTAATAATAAAATAAGGAATTTTACCACCTAATTTTGTTCTAGAAAATTTTTCTTAAAATCAATAAATTTTTTTTTAATATAAACCTTACATTTTTTTAAAACCCTTTTTAAAAAAAAAAAAAAATTGAAAAAAAAATTGTATTTTTTTTTTTGAGCTTCTTGACAAAAATTTGGGGATGGAACTGAGTGTGCATAATGAAAACCCCTTTTATTAATCATTTAAAGCAAAAAAAACAATAAGATTATGATTTTGAATGTTTCAGAAACGTTATTGTTCCTTTTTTTTTAAAAAACTCCCCACCTTAGATATTAAATAAATCATGTTTTGCCATTTTAGTGTTTGTTTTATAAATTATCCAGTGTTTTTTTTTGTATAAAGGTAAATAATAATCAAATAAAATACAAAAAAAAAAAATTAAGAAAGGAAAGCAGCCAAAAAAACTGAAAGCAAATTATAAAAAAAATAAATAAACAATTAATAAATAACTAGGTACAACTGTCCTTATATTTGGGTATTAATGAGAGTTTTTCAAAAATAAAGAATTTTTAAATGATTAAAACTTTAAAATAAAATTGGTCGGCTAAACTGTTTTAAATTTGACTACGTTATTTGTTTTTTTGGGTTTGGTTTTTTTTTTAGGATATACCAAATTTAACCGGTTCTAGTCTTTCTGCTCAATAACTTTTTAGCTTTATGAAAAAAAACGATAAATCTAGTAATGGGTAATTTTTGTTTACATATTTACAGACAAACGTTAATACCCTGTATCAAGGTTTTTAATGGTTTTAACAAACACCGAAACCATGAGGGGGGGTTAGTAAAAGATTTGGGGAAAAAAATATTTGGGGAAAAAATTTTTTTAAAAAAAATCAGGACACATTGAAAATATATGGAAATATTGGGGAAAAAAAGAAATTAAAACTAAAAAAGACGACACGATTTTAAAAAAAAATTAAACTTACCTTTTTTAAGGCCCCAACTTTTTTTTTTCTATCAGGTAGCAAAAATTTTTTTTTTAAAATTTACGGGAAGAAGTCAAAAACAAAAAAAAATGCTTAAAAAAAGAAAAGCACCGGGTGTGGGGAAAAAACCCAACGAACTTCTAAAGGATGGTGGTAATGAACTTAAAAAATTTACAAAAAAAATCAGGGCTTTTAGTGGAATATTATGCTTTCAAACCCAAACCCCACGATTGGGGGTTCACCATACCCATCTTCTAAAAGGGGAAAAAAACCCCCGAACTACGGGGGGTTTCCCCTTTTATCTCCACCATGCTCATTTACCGGCCTTATTAAAAATAACCTCGAAAAAAAATATAGGTCACAACTGACGCTGTGTTTTTTAAACCCCCAAAAAAAAAAATGCAATGAACGACACCCCCCCTTTTTTTTTTTTGCCCATTTAACAAAAACATTTAACCGTTTTTTCCGACTGAAAACATTATCAACATCCCCCAAAAAAAACGAATTCCGGCAGGAATTATAAAAACAATATGTTTAAAACAGTCAATTAAACCCCCCTTTTAAAATTTATCATAAAAAAACAAATGATATACCGATATCAAAGGGTATAGGACAAGGGGGTAGCTTGGGGGCCCCCCTTTTATTCAACCTGATTATGGACGCGATCATTAAAGGGTT
>JAHBCN010026956.1:0-10293 GCA_019359885.1 Listronotus oregonensis | reverse complement strand
ATTTTTTACTTTTTAAAATTTTTTTTCTATTTTAAGTGGTATCACTGGTGTATATTAAAAAAATGTAGAAGACAACTATTTTTTTAAAAAAATTTAATGAAATAATATAATAGATATAACATAAAATTATGTTTTTTAAATATTTAATTTATTAAAAAAAGTGAGGGCCTGGACCCCTTTACTGAGTGGTATTGTACTTCCAGTTGATTGCTGATAATGACTTTGTTTAGGGATAGGTTTCAAATCAATCTGTATGCAATTTAATTAAAAAAAAATGAAAACTGTACCAAATAAACGGTTTTTTAGCCAGTATGGATTGACTAAGAAAAATGTACTGTGTTATTTAAAATTCCAAATATGCGACTTTAATGTATGATGACTGATGACATAATAAATTAAATATTAGCATAACATATGTACAAAAAATAAAAGTAAAAAAATAGCTTAATTACTTTAGTTTATGCAGAATAAAATTTCCCTTAGGAAATTTTTGGGGGGTTGACTTAAGCTTACGGGCAAAAAAAGAAAGAACCACTAGTGACTGTGTAAAAAGATTCTCAGCAATGAAATGACCGGGAAAACCAGACGAGACGACCGCCTGATGGTGGTGGGCCCTAGTATTGAGAGTTTAATGAAGAAGATTGTAGACTGTTTGCAATCGGAGAAAGGATTCGAATACCATCTCGAATGCGAAGAGGGTTTTTTGCGTCGTTACTTTCTTATGCATTTCATTACTAATTTAACACTTAGTTAGTAGTTAAGATAATGTGATACTCCTATGATTTTATTTTATTTAGACAAAAACAGTTTTAAAAAAAAAATGTTTTTACATCTTAGTTTTCGTGTTTAAAACCCAAAAATACATAAAATTTACAGTTTAAAATTCTAGATTGCCAACTTTTTTTTATTTTGTACATACTTTTGCTTTACATTTTGATTACTTTAATAAATATATTATTTAAATTTATAACATTGGCCTTCTTATCAACGATATGACGTTTATTAATAATAAAACACAAGGCTAAAATATAATATTCAAAATAAGACAACTCTCAAAAAATTTTGTTTGCTACGGGTATTTTCCTAACAAGTGCAGGAAGAAAAATTTAGGAACTATATTGTTTCACGAGCGTACTAAGGGTGATGACACAAAAAAAATGTTTTTAATAAAATAAAGTGAGGAGATAAAAAATTCAGTAATAATAATAAATAATGTTATGAATTCAAGGGCTTTTAACTATTTTACAATTTTATTTATAATAATTTATATTAAAAATAAAATTTTTTAATATGTTGTACATTTATGGTAAAAGCCAAATCAAGCGAACGGTTTGAGCAGAGGGTTAAAACCCAAAAACTTATGGTCCGTCAGAAGTAGTAACTGAAGCGGGGCTGTAGACATGGGTCGGCTGTAGATGGTTTTTTTCAATTTTTAAAAAATTTTTTGTTATTATTTTTCGAAAAAAATTTTTTTGGGGGTTAAAATTTTTAAATTTGGAAAATTAAAAACAAATTTTTTTTACTTTTTTGCAAAAAAAAAACCCAATTCAATTTTTTTGCTTTTATTAAACCGTTTTTTAAAAAACAAAACATAAAAAAACCCAAATTTATTTTTACCCGGGTTGAAAAAGGTAAAATTTGAATTTTCGAATTATGTCCTTTATTCATTGGGTTTTTGGCCCCCAAAACTTTTTTAAACCAAATATAACATTTTTAAGGGGTTAAGTGTCTTTAAAACCCCGCCCAAAAATGAAAAAAAAAATTCCCATTGCTACTTGATCCAAAATTAACAAATCTTGTACCAAGGCCTCTTAAATTTTTAGAAAAAAATATTTTAACCAAAAATGTAAAAAGTGACATTGAGGCGTCATTGTATTTAGAATGGTATATACTAAGAAAGGGAAAAAATAAATTTTCCATATTTGGCCAAACTGAAAATAATCCCCAACATTTGCATAGGTCAAACAATCATATTTAATACTGACCCAAATTTTAATTATTCACCTTAAAATATTCATATTTTATCGAAAAAAATGAACGTAATTGATCAAAAAAAATAATAATAATAATTAATTAAATTTTAATTAACATTACTTGCGGTCCTATTTTGATAGGCGACCTTGCGAATCCATATTAGTCTATTCAGAATTAACTTTAAAAAATGTATTTCAATTAAAAACAGATGAACGTAGAAATTAAGCGGTGGGATCCGGACTATTAAATTAATAATATCAAAAATATAGTTGTATATTGATCATTGCTAATATTGATACCAAATTTGATATTAAGATGTTTTTACCTTGTGTCCCTACAAAATTTTGTTATCGCCCCTTTTTAAAAGTCGTACCATTTTCCAAATAATATTTATATCAGTTTTGTTAAATTTCTTTATTTTTTTTGAATATTCTTATTTTTCGGTTTTTATTCGCAAAAAAGTTGCCTTTCCCCCCTAAAAAAAGATTTTTAGTTTATCATCCTGCAGTTTGTTCCATTCCGTATAAAAATGTTTTTAGTAGAAACGTAAAAAGTTTTTTATTGTATACTTATTTTATTAGAAACTTGCAGGTTAATTTTGGCTTTTTTAATAATGGCTAAATTACGCCCCCAAACTCATACAATTTTTTTGGGATAAAAACAATTTGAAAATTATTTATATTTTTACCATTTCAGGGGTATTTCCGGGGGCATATTTCGGGAAAAAAAATAGAAATGTATTTTAAAGGGAGGGGGCCCCCCTCTCCCTACTAATTTATGAGAATAAAAAATCCTTTTTCTATAGAACTATACGATCTGTTTGCATCGCATATATCAACTGGTGTTTTAAATTCATTATAAGGATTGTTGCGAACTACAATTTTCTTTCCGACATAATCTAACTTCGGTTTTTTCCTTTGGAATTTCGTGCCCTTGCTTTCGTATATGTTGTATCATTGAAACAGTTTAATGTTTCTTTATATTCAATGAAATATTTTTTATTAGCATCTTGGCTGCAGTGTTTCAAACAGTTTTGACTGTCTTTTTTTGTAGGTATTTTTGTCCATTTTTCTTCAATATTTAAAAAAAATTTTCTAAAAAACATCAAATTTCCCCATCAAATTCCTAGTTTTTTTTGACAAAATCTGGCAATTTGTTTCCAAATGTACGCAAAAACAATGAACATAAACCATCAAAAAAATAATTTAAGATTAGAATAACATCAGGTTGAAAAAAATTCTAATTTAATTAGAAGTGAATGACATTTTGCGAGCGAGAGAGCTGCTCATTAATATTAATAAACATATTTTTATATTTCCCAAAAAAACACTTTTTTTTTAAAAATCGATTAATAAACAAAGGTAAAAAACGATGGGTTATTTATGAGCAAGTTTTCCTTTTTGTGACACAAATTATAACCGGGTAAATAATTTAAAATTAAATAAACGTTAAAACCAGCATAAAAAAAATTTTCTTTACGTAGGTGTGAAGTCCGTTATCGTTTATCAATTCTTATGACAGCAACGCAATGCATTAAGGTATATATTTACAAAAGGAACAGCAAAAAAAAATGTCATATTAAGTTACAAAATTGCGCAAATTTTTTTGTCCCTAAAACTAATTGTATACATAAGACAGACCCAAAAAAAAAGTAAAGTGGTGGGGCTGGGTGTCGGACAAAGGATTTTCTGGAGTTTTTTTTTCCGCTGAACACGAATCTGAAGTCAAAATTGGGAGTCAAACCGCAAATAATTGAGAAAAAGCGTAATTTTAGATATTAACATTTTTTTTATTTAAAACGTCAATATTTTAAAAACTATAAAAGATACAGGAAACTTTATATGACATAAGCAATGTATATTTAAAAGACCTTTAATTTAAATTATATAACCTTTTTGTCCAAATGCAATATTTTTCGTGTTATAATAAAAAAACCAAATTTTTAGGATTTTTTCAAGGTATACCTCTGAACAAAATATAAAAATTATTTTTTTTATTTTTGGATTTTTTCTAAAAATTTTAAATGATATGGGATTTAAATAAATAAAATAAATGATTTATTATTAAAAATTGTTTTTTTTAATTTTGGACTGAAATTTTTTGTCAAAATTACATTTTCGTTTATATCTCCTTTATTAATTATTTTATCAAAAATGTTTAAAGAACTTTCTTTTTTAGTTTTTTATTTTTTTTAATCTCTGATAGTTTATATAGTCGTAGACTAAACATTCCGTGGTAGCAGGTTTCTGCCGGTAAAAGTACCGTGTCGGCTTGTTGAGGTTTTCTTGATTTTTTGCTATTTGTTCCCTAATTTTTACTTCAGATTCGTGTTCAGCGGAAAAAATATCTTAAAACGACACCTAGCACAAAACCACTTTTTTAAGGACCTGTGTAATATTCGAAAAAAAGGATTAAGAAATTAAATAAGGTGCTCTGTTTTTTTTTTTTTTTATACCCAAAAAAGCATTTCCGAAACCCCAAAAAACCCGAAATTTTATTCAAATTTATACCAAAAAGCAATAAAAGATCTAGAAGTGCTACTTAATATCACAGTTACTTTAGTTGTTTTTTTTAGGTAATTAATAAAAATTTTATATTTCCATCTGCATTACTGAAAAGTTTGCGAAAAAAAGCTACCCACTATGGAAATGAACAGCAAGACACAAAGCCTTCATTGAGCTTTTTATTGATTTTCTTTTTTTTATTGGGTATAAGCCGGCTAAAAATTTTTGGGTAATAAAAATTTGTTGCGAAATCCACTTAAAAAAAGGCAGATTCGTCCCCAAACCCAAAAAACATTGTATAAAATTGGCTTTATAAAATTCCCACTGTAGCAAAAACGCAAATGGGAGAGGGTGAATACGGGGAAAAAAATGATGTTTAAATCTTGTTCTTAGAGTTAAAAAAAAGAGTAACCACCAAAGTCTTTTTATTCAAACCCTCCCCGAAATTAACGCAACCATTCAGCTTCCAATAAAATAAAATTAAAAAGGGTATTTTGTCAAAATTTAAGGGTTAATAAATAATTAGCAGTATTACCTGCAAGTCAAACCAATATACAAGAAAGTGTTTTTTAGTTTTCACATATAATTGTAAATAAAAACATAAGATCCAACGATTATCTTTGAAATTACCTAAAAGAATTTCCGAAATTTTGGGGCAAAATATTTAACTAAAATAGGTAACCTCCCTTAACTATGGGGTATCTTTTGCCGTGCCCCTAATGGTAAATATTTAAATTTATTTTATCTTTTTTTTATAATTTATAATAAGAGATACTCATACATATACATTGTACCTGGTTTTCCCAAAAAAGAGTATCATCAGTCTGTGTAGTGCTAATGTTAAAAAACAGCTTAAAATGTCGGGACATAAATGATGGGGCTAGCAAGTTTTTAGTTTAAACTTGATTAATACCCAGTTAAAAATTTTTTAAAAAAAAAAAAATTAATATTATGAAATTTTTTGGGGAACAGATGTAAAATAATTATAAGAAATCGTTATTTTAAAATTGTAATAAAACAATAAGTAGGTAAAGGTGTTAATATATTTTTTTGAGGTCTTCAGTACCTAGGGGAAATTTTTTAAATCCATTTTACGTCTAACTAATTTGACTGTAAAAAAATTTTGGGAAAAAAACGAATAGTATGGTTTTTGCTTCCGCTAATTCCCCTTTTGATGAAATCTTTCATTTCAAAGAAAAAAAAAAAAAAGTTTTAAGGTATGTTATTCTGGGGGTTTTCCTGGGGACAAAAATTCAGTGGGGGGATTTTTTTTTTTAAAAACGGTACCTATACACCTTAATACTTACCTTTACTAAAAATTTTATACCCTTTTCTTTTTTTTTTTTAAAAAAAAAACACTACAATGTCTTTAATTTTTTTTTTTAAACTTTATTTAGTATTTCCTATATTGGTAAAAAAAAAAAAATTTTTTTTAGTAAGAATATATTAATATACAATGTACAGCATGTTTTAAAAAAAAAGGGGGTTTCCCCCATTAAATTAATTAAATTTAAAAATGGGTTTTAAAAATTTTGGGGAAAAAAAATCTCAGTAGATATTTTGGAAAGAATAGAGTGGAAGAACTTGATAATCAAGGTTTTTCCGGAAACATCACTAAAATAAACAATTTTATTTTTTTAAAAAGGCTAAATGCCAAGGCTAAAACTTGAATGTTCAAAAAAAAGATGAAAAATAGTGATTTTTTAAAAAAAAGTAGGCAAACAGTTTATTGAAATGACAAAATCTAAAAGGTTACATCGACCTGTTACCGTGACTATAAATTGTTTTATTTTGAGTGATAAATTTTTAGTTTTCTTATTTTTTGACTGGTACTTTAGATCACGTTTGGGTATATTTCATCGTTTAAAAAATTTTAAGCCTAATAAATTATCTTATAATGTACTTTTTTTGGGAAAAACATTGCATGGATTAAATTCTATTTTTTTTTATTTCATTTAAGAGTTTATGTGAAATTTCCCCGTTTTATACAAATATCTTTAAACTTAGTTTTTTAAAAAAAAAGTTCCAAATCAAAACATATTTAATAAACAAATGGGAGGGGGCTGCAACGCTCCATGAATGTTTTTTTTAGTGTCGTAAGCTTTATAATAAATGTGTATCAGCCAAATGGAATAAATTCAATAATAAATAAACGGGGGGGTATTTTTTAAAAAAAAATGGACACGTGTATCGGTATTTTTTTGGGTTTCCCTTTTTTTTTTTTTAAATACTTTTTTTACGTAATAGTGGGCCCAAAACTAACTTCCCCAATTTTAAAAGAACGCCCTGTATATTAGTCAATTTTTTTGGGTTCTTCTGTACAAAGTCTTATACCTATTTTTTAAATATTTTGGAAAAAAATTGGGGTTTTTAGATTTATTTTGCTTGATGCCTGCCCCCTTTCTTGAAAGTTACTTTTTGTGCATATACCTACTAGAGGCAGGTGAACAAGCGTTAAAAAAGAAGCAAGAATAGCGGGGACGGCATCGGCAGTTACAATACGGGGCCCAAAAAATGATGTTTTAAAAAAACAATTTTTTTTGAAAAACACTCTCAACTCGAAAAATTTTAACAAATTTATTTTTGTTGAGAGGAACGGGAACGAAAACTAAAATTACAAAAAAGTTTAAGCTCAACTAAAAAAAAGTCATCCTAAAAAAATATTTTCTAGCTATATTTATAACCTTTCTTACTTATTTCTAGGAATTTATAATTAATGCTTATAAGGTAATTATACAGGATGTAACTCGGCTTTCCTCTAGTAGGGATATGCACAAAAAATAACCCCCACGAAAGTAGCAAAGATGCAAAAAGGGAATAGTGGGAAAAAACCTGAAAAGCTTAATATTTACGAAACAGTTGAAGATAGGTATGGGACATTGTACACAAAATATGTCTAGAATGCTTTAAAAAAAAAAAATTTAATAATATACATATACAGGGTGTTGCATGGTGTGTTGTGTGTGCATTTAAATTAACAAAGTTGATACTGACCACCGTCACATAACACACCCTGTATCAACAGTTTTTTTGTTGAAAAAAAGCGCAATTAAAAATACCAATCGAAAGTCTGAGCATTTTTTTTGAATAAACCCCCCTTTATTTAATATTGAATTTATTCCATTTGGCTGATCCACACTGTATATTAACAAAGAATTAACATCCCAAAAAATTCGCATTGTGATCTATAATTTTTACAAAATACAATTACTTTCACATTTAGTGCTTTTTTTTTAAAAATATCCACAAAACTGAAAGAAACGAATGAAAAAAGCACATAAAACCCCAACAAAGCACTAAACGAAACATGAAATCCCGGGGTTAATAGCCCGCCGGCAGCGGGTTTTACAGTTAAACAGCTTTGCCCCCCCCTAAAAATTTTTTGGGGCTTCGAATATTGTCGTTTTTTATTGAAAGGGTTTTTATTCTTTGGTTTTTTTTGAGCCGCTTTTTAAAGCTCTTCCCTTAAGTTCTGCACACAAAGCTTCTTTAAAATGCAAAGAAGTATGCGGAGCTAGCCAGTTCGGATTTAAGAACGAATTTGGAACCAGAGAAGCCATATTTAGTGTTTAGACATTGGTCCAAAATTGCCAAAGATCAAAAAAGGGTGTTTTTGCGTGTTTTATGGATTACGAAAAAGCATTTGAAAACGCCAAACACAATCTTCTGATAAAATACCTTGGTGACTTGGGGTTGGATGGAAAAGAATTTTAAGGTTAATTCTACTGGGACCGAATGGCAGACATTAGAACAAGTAACGCTAAAAAAACCAAAGATTAAGCCAAAGACTAGGGCTAAAAATAAAAAAATTTGCAAAACAAAGGTTATGAATATTAGTCGGAGTGATATACTACACACCAAATACATCTTAATGGAGAAAACATAGAACAAGTTTCACAATTTAAATACTTGGGGTGCATGATCAATAAAAAATTGGATCCGGATCAGGGGATAAGATGCAAAATCGAGCAGACTTAAAAAACCTTCGGTTTTACTATACAGTGTCGAGAGTGGACCTGAAGGCATCAATTAGAAAAAATTTTAGGCCTTCAAAATGTGGATTCTGCGGCGATTCTGTGGATCGAGAACCGTTGAAACGTTTTAAAAAAAATTAAGAAAAGAAAAATAGGTTATCTCGGATACATATTGCATGGGGGAAAAAAGAGGTACGGGGAGAAGAAATTATTGTTGTTGAAAAATATTCGTCAATGGACGGGAATAAGGGGCTTCAAGAACTCTAAAATGGGGAAAAAATAGACTTAATTGATAAGAAAACGATGAACGCTTACGCAGGGAAACTGCGCGGCCTTTGGAAAAAAATACACAAATTTTCCTTTCCCCACCTAATCTTTGGGGGTTTTTTAAAACCCATAGCTTAGGTTTTTTTAAAATTGGGTTTATATTAAATCATAGAAAACTAGCCTTTTTTTTCATAAGTTTTATAGTTCCTAAACTAATTTTGGGTTTTTTGTGTTATTTGCGTTTACTTAAGAGCAGTCCTAATAATAAGTTCTCCATACCTTCTATAAGCACAAAAAGTGGGGCATTTATTTAAATATCTAAAAAGATAACAATGGACTGTTTAAAAAAGTATTTCTTTTCGTATTACTGAATCGAATACGAATAAAAATTTAACTGTGATAATTAAAAAAAAGTGTAGATACCACCTTTAAAAGCTAGTAGGTTTAGACAAAAAGGTATCAAATATATTTTTTTTAAAGGTAAAGGGTGGAGAGAATTGAATTTGAGGACAAAACAAGCTGTTAGATATTTCACATCTCTTTTAATTAGTTTGTTATAATAATCACAGGGAAAAAAAATTATATATTATTATTTTTTAAAAAAATTTAAAATTTAAATTGATGTAATTTTTTTAAAACAAAATATCATACTAAAAAAATCTGAAAAATATGCAAAAACCCTATTTTTAAACCCCTTAAAGACTGAAGAATGGCTGGTAGAGTTATTTGTTAACTTTCAACACAATAACATAAAGCCCGACACACATTTCTTCGCACATTTAAGCAACAATAGCCCAGATCTTACTTTTTTTAATTGTTTTGAGAAACTTTTTTATCAATTTAATAGCCTGCCAAAGTTTCTTTTTTTATATATCCGTATATCAAGTTCGCCATAAATAAATTTGTGCAAGCCTCTTTTGGGCTGTTCTACGATAAAATAAAAGATTTTTTAACTATTTAAAGCCATCACAAAGGCACATTTCCTTTAAAATCCTGTAAATATTATTTTTTAGTTACTTTAATTACCCAAAGCCATATTACATTAAACAAATTGTTATTTGTCAATTTGAGTAAAAAATATTTTTCCCCATATTTATATCCTTTTGTTTCGTGACAAAAACTTCGTGGATAACTCTTTTAGCATGACAATTTATATTTTATTTTTTGATATTTAAATTATGTGTTTATTTTTCCAGAAATACTTTGGGTAAAGCTTTTTTTCTTAATTTATATTTATTAAGTGTTTTGTCTACATTCTAAAATTAATGAAAAATCCATAAATAACTAATAAAGCTAAGTAATAAAAAAAGTTAATATTAATTAACGAGAACTATCAAAAGCAAAAAAAGTAATAATGTTTAAAAATTTCCCTTTTTATTAAATTAAGGGAATATTTAATCTTTACTTTTTTAAATATTATACATTTAGTGTTAAATACTAAAAAAATGTGGTCTTTTAAGCTCACATGAAAGAAAAATACAAAAAAAAAAAATGTACGTGAGCGTAAAAAAAGTTCAAAATTTCCCAATTGGGGTAAAAATAAGGTAATTTAATTGGTCTCCCAACCAGATTTG
>JAHBCN010026955.1:0-10371 GCA_019359885.1 Listronotus oregonensis | reverse complement strand
TAATAATTATTATATTAAATTTTAATTATTATTTTTTAAAGGTATTTAAAAAAAAATCCTTAAATAAACACAGCAAAAATTTTTAAATAACTAACTCGCTTTATTTTAAACTATGTAACATCACCCTTTAACATCAATTTTTGTTTATTTCCAACCTACCTGACAAAATTGGAAAGCATATAACTCTTTTAATCGAATGCCACGGCCAGGTGATTTAATAATTTTATAAAAAAACTACTATCCATTTTTTTGTTTTTTTGTTGTTTTTAATTAAAATATAAAGTTGGGTATCAAATTATTAAAAAAAAGCTCTTTTCAAATATGTCCGAGCCACCATCATTCCTTTAAGAAAATGGTTATGTCTAAAAATAAAATTTTAATCTTTTTCCTTTTTGGAAAAGACCTAAACCATCGGATAATTAAAACTTTTTTTTTACCCCCCTTGCCCTAAAATTGGTTTTTTAACCTCGTGGCACTAGATTAAATTTTAAAAAAATTAAAATTTTTTTTTAAAAAAGTCAAAAGTTGACATATGGGGTTTCATTGTATTAAGAATGGCATTTTCTATTGAATAGGTGAAAAAAATACAGGATGTTTTATTTAAAATTTAAAAGTTAAGGTCATTTCCGGTGAAACCGAAAATCGTCAGAAATAATTGAGTACGCCATTAAATGAATTTTTAGGTCATAAATCGATATGCCAAATTTCATTTTCCCATTTTAAAAAATAAAAAAGTTATAGGGGGGAACCACCTTTGAGAAAACCCGGTATATGCAGTCATTTTTTAAGAAATATGCAAACTTATGCGAATAAAATATGCAGATATGCAAAAAATGCTTTACATTAAAAAATATGTAGACCTAAAATTTTTTTTTTGAAAACTAACATAATAAAAAAAGTATTTAGTACTTATATTATCTAGGACATTTTAAAATAAAATATTTTTTAAGGTTTTCGGGCAAAACTTTATGTTTTTTGTCGGTTTGCAATTACGTGAGAAACAGAAAATTACTGATCTACGTCAATTGAAGTGATGGGGCTAGGGTTGCCGCGAGACACGAGATACGAGACGTCTCGTCTCGAAGCCATTTTGTCTCGTCTCGAGAGCATTTTGTCTCGAATTTCGAGACGAGACGAGACGAGATAAAATCCTTCGAGACAAGGTAGAGACGCATGAAGATAGCGGCTAAAATGAGGGGACTTTTGGGTTCCGTTATATCGAAATCTACCTATTTTTCGAAAAAAATTATAAGAACCATTTTTGTAGATTACAAAACGATCTTCATTTTTTGTATAAACAAAAATTCTCCAATTCACATATTTTGGCAGATATTAGCGGGAAACCCATTTTTCGGGCCTTGAGGGGCTACTTTCAGCATCCCCGAAGACCTGAGAATTGCGCCACAAGGGAAAACTGTACAATTTTTTTTACAGCTTTGTCCCTTCATTTACTGGACTAGTATGCGACATTGTATATTCTATATTGGAGAATAGACCGTCTATATGATGACAATTAAGCACGACCAGCCCGAGCATTACCATTAAACACCAGTTAATATTACCGCAAACCGAAGTGTCAATAGTAACCAATCATGGTGCCCGCGTCGTGCGAAAATTGGCCATTTTTTTAATGGAAAGCAAGTTTATTATTCGCCTAATGATGGCACTCGATTGGCAATGGCCGTCGGCCAAGGACGAGGCAATCATGAATAATTGTAAAATTATGGCAGATAATGTCAATAAATTTCGAGCTCTTAAAAGGTGTAACACTCTTTGTTTTGTTCTGTTGATCATGTGTCCTGTAATTAGTTTGCTTTAACTTGTTTTCATTTTATTATATGATGGGATTTGTAATGTTAGATGTACGTAGGTTTGTTATTTGAATTTAAAATAAGCAGCAGCAGACATTTTTTACATTCTAAATATTTTTAACCAACTTAAAAAAAAGAGGATATAATTCGACACGTATGTACGTATTATTAGCCTTGTTTACACGGGTTGGACCAAATTTTTAGTTCGAGGTCTAAATGACGTCACACGTACTTTTTTTCTGTTGCTACATAGCGTTTTAACTAGAGTGGATTGAGTATGATTTTCTTTGGTGTAAACACATAAGCAGAAAACATCAAACATCTGATGGTTGCATTTAAGGTTTTGGATCATGCAGAATTTTTAATCAAGAATAACTTTTTTTCGTAAACCTAATTATAATAAATTTTCCATATGCCGCCTACTTACGTACACACATTTTTTAAGAACCTCTTATTAACCTATTGTAATGCGCCCTTAAGGGCCAAAACTATCCCTGGGGAGGTGTGGAAAAGCTTTGAACGCCGGAATTGCAACGATGGTATTCTTATGTACTTTTCAACCCGGAATCCGAATTTGTGATTTAAAACATTTTACCCTACTGAAATGCACTCTCTAGGACCAAAACTGCCCCTAGCGAGGGGTGGAAAATTGAGGTATGGACGCCGGAATCGCAACGGTGATATTCTCATGCACTTGTCAACGCTGGATCTAAATTGTGATCTAACCAGAACTCGATTTTTCATTCCTTCCCAGGGGTAGTTTTGGTCCTAGAGAGTAAATTCCAGTAAGAGAAAAATTTTATGACCACTAATTTGTGTCTAGCGTTGAAAAGTACATGAGAATACCACCCTTGCGATTCCAGCGTGCAAATTTCGATTTTCCACCCCTGTATCAAAAATTATTGTAAAAAAATTATTAGTGACTTAATCTGGAAAAACGATAAGAATTGCAGAAAAGACAGTGGCGTACATTTTTTAAATTTTCTATAAGGTATCCCTGAGACGCTACTGAAGTTATTAATTTTAATTTAATTAGGCCTAAATTATGACCTTATTAATAAAAATAACACTGAAAAATTTTAAATAAATTGCCTGCAAGGTATTAAAGATAATTAAAAAAAGAAACTTTTCTTTTTAAGTTTAACACCCTGGATTTTGGAACCTATGCCTTTTTGGACCCATATATTACAAAAATTGGCATGTTTTAATAGGAAAAATTAAAAAGTGTAAAATATCGTAAAAGAAACAAAAACACTTGGCGAGTTGAAAAAAATATCAATTAAAAATAATAATCGCTATATTTAATATTTAAATTATTAGAATTGCTTTATATTGTTAATATTACATATGGTTTACTTTAAATAAAATGTATTAAAAATTGTAAAAAAACACTACAGAAACCAAATATTGACACTATTGTGGCATTAATCTATTTATTGTTACTTTTTTCAATTTTCTAATTTTACTCGCACATTTTTCCTATGAATTAAAATCTTTTTTTTTATTAAGAATGAAAATTATTTTTATTAAACCTATCGAAAAAATAGGACGCTTTTAAAAACGAACTAATAAAAAAGGTGTCTCATAAAGAAAACCCTTAAATTTACGTCGTAATCTCTTCTGCTGCCACCTTTTTTTAATAATGAGCTATCTAACGATAAAATTAACTGAAAAAAGTAAAATATTTTATAAATAAATTAATACATCATCCCACAATATTTGATCTAGTTTCAACATTTCAATTCTTGTTTGTTCTTCGGATACGTCCAATTGGCGATCAGGTTCAAAAAACCATTGTCACACAACTTCTGTTGACTTGTATACTTTATTAAAGTACTATAAAGCCTCTTTTAGCAATTATTAGTGGGCTTAAGAGATATTGCGTTACACATAACTTCGCTTCAGCGGCTGCAACTTTCTCATCTTAATAAATGGCAAATAAAACAAGTATCGCCATATTTTCCACACTGCTTATACTAATAAGGTCCAAAGCTCTTCTCCATTCTCACCTAGTTTCCTTAAGACCTGGTTACCTTTGACACTTCATATTGACTATTTCTACACATATCAACGCCTATTTAAGTATTTACAACACTTCTTAACCCTAATTACGTTTAAGTGCCTATGAATATGGTTGCAGCCACTTCTAATTATAAATACTTATTATAACAATAATTATTAACATGTATGGGAATTCTTATTGGCAGTTAAAAAATAACTTGATTTTCATTCTTAATTTAATTTGCTCAGTTGAGTAGTACCAGTGGGGTTTAAATAAAAAACCGTAATTTTGCTGCAATTTTTTATTTCCCTACAATTTTGATATTATTTTTCCACATATTTACACCTCTAAGGCCCATTTTTACAATATGTGGTTATCATTAACCTTGGGTTAAATACCATAGAAACGACAAAATACCAAAACGTAATTGGTGTTTGAACCTAATTTTTTTTGCAGATAAAGCTTTATCTGTAAAAAAAACAAGAGTTATTGGATATCAGAGTTAACAGGGATGTTTTTGCTAAAAACTCTTCAGAAAGATGAAAATAACGAGAATCGAGATATGCTCCCTTCCAGAAAGTTGCAGAACGTTTGGGAAATATGTATACAATGTGTAAAAAAGATTTTTTTAAGAATCTATTTTTATTACTTAAATCGCCCCTTGTAAGTCCTGGTCGTACAAAAAAAAAGTGGGAAGATAAAAAGTTTATACCTAAATTTCGTACAAAATAGGATAAGTCAAAAATCGCAGAACGTATAAGGCTTGTTGCCAAATATTAATAAACAAAAAAACAAGCCCAAAATAAGTAGTTCTTTTACATGTATTTTTTGAACCTCTAGACTTCCCTGACGACCTGCAGATAAAACTTCATCCCATGGTGAAATGGCATGCCAAATTTCGTTGAAATCCTTTTAATACTTTACAATAATTTTGCAATCGATCTTCGTTTGAAAAAATTATCAATTTTGCAAAGTGGGTAGAGTCCAGAAAATTGAACATAAAAAATAAATATTTTATTTTTATTTTTAATTCTTAGTTTCCATAGGCCTTTTCTCCAATTTTTTTTTTCGCATGCGATTAATTTTTTTTTACTTTTTTTTTAAACAAGCATTTAAAGGGCCCTTTAAAAACCTAATTAAAAAAAAAAATACAAAGAAAAATTGTTTTGAAGAAAAAAATACGAAAAAAAAAAAAAGTGCCTTAATTAGAAAAGGGTTTTTTAATGTTAAAATTTCGGGAAAAAAAGAAAAACGGTGTTTAGGGGTAGAAAGTTGAAACGTTTAAATATTTAAATTTTAAAAAATTTTTTAAAAACAATTTTTTTAAAAATGTTGGAAAGGGTCTAAAGGGGAAATAAAATTTAAAATCCCTAAATTTCGTAAAAATAGGATAAGTCAAAAATCGCAGAGTGTATGGTCTTTTTGCCAAATATTAATAAACAAAAAAAACAAGCCCAAAATAAGTAGTTCTTTTACATAATTTTGGTTAGACTTTTCTGACGACCTGCAGATAAAACTTCTTTCCATGGTGAAATGGCATCCAAATTTCGTTGAAATCCGTTTAATACTTTAGAATAATTTTGCAATCGATCTTCGTTTGAAAAAATTATCAATTTTGCAAAGTGGGTAGAGTCCAGAATATTGAACATAAAAAATAAACATTTTATTTTTATTTTAGATATCTTAAGCTTTCCATTGTTTCTTAAAAACTTGGGAGCCGTCTAGATGTACTGCTGGAGGCAGCACAGCCTCTTGGACTTTTTGTGCTAATCTCCCATTGTCTTTTATGCCAATCCTCCCTTTAGTATTGTTCCTTCTACAAGTCTGTATAACTCTAAGACTGGTTGGTTGATATATTCTTGTAGATTTATTTTAGGTTGCCCAAGTAATGTCTGTCTTTTTTGATTATCGCTTTACGAGGGTCACTACTTATATTTTGAGCCTTGGCAACACTGAGTGTTGTCAGACGCCATCTAACGTTTTCGCTGGAAAGCTTGCATTTTTCACCATAACCTTATTCAGAACATTTAGTAAGTTAAAGTATTGTGTCAGCGAAAAAATGGAATTAAATCGTGAACATTTTCGTACCATGATTTATTACGATTTTCGACGTGATCCAAGACAGCAATGCATTGATCAGCTAACTTCGACTTTTGGTAACGAAGCCCCATCCTTTGTTACTGTGAAGCGCTGGTATAATGAATATAATCGAGGTCGCCGTTCACTCACCGACGAGAGTCGTGAAGGTCGGCCAAAATCAGTTGTTGTGCCCGAAAACATTGAAGCTGTGCAAAAACTAATATTGCAAGATCGTCACGTGACATACTGTGAGATTGAGGCAACTTTAGGTATTAGTTCCACCAGCATAAATAAAATTTTGCATGATCATTTAGCTGTGAAATAAGTTTGTTCCCGTTGGATCCCACACAATTTGACAAAAGTTCAAAAAGATGGTCGTGTCGATTGGTGCAAACAAATGCTCAAGAAATTTAATGGCGGTGCTTCAAAAGACGCGTACAAGATTGTAACAGATGACGAATCATGGATCTATGCATATGAGCCAGAAACTAAGCAGCAGTCGACTGTGTGGGTCTTCCAGGATGAGCTGAATCCAACAAAAGTTGTTTGCGCCCGTAGCACTTTGAAACAGATGGTCGCCTGTTTTTTTAGAAAAACCGGTCATGTGGCCACATGACCGGTTAGAAACACAAAAAGGGTCAATTCTGAATGGTACACCACCATTTGTTTACCCGAAGTCTTGGGTGAAATCAGGAATATCCTTCATCATGACAATGCCAGCAGTCACAAACTCGGCACCGACTATTTGACCCTCAAAAATCGAATTATTGGGCCATTGCCGTACAGTCTGATTTGGCACCAATGCTTCTTTTGTTTCCGACAATCAGATCAGTTGCGTGGACAACGATTTACATCGGCCGAAGAAGCTGTTAATGCATTCAAAAACCATGTTTTGGGGGTGTCTCCATTGGAATGGAAAAACTGCTTTGACAAGTGGTTCGAACGCATGCAAAAGTGTATAGATCTTAAAGAAGAATATTTTAAAAAACGCAGATTACGCAGATCCGCTTGTTTTTTTTTTAAGCCCTTCTGTTATTTTCTTTTGCACAGTGCAATAATGCATATATTTCCGTTTGAAATACAGAACTGTGTGTTTCTTCTTGAAAACCTAAAATCAGATTATTTGGGCGCTCCCAGAAATTGTAAAGGATCCAAAACTCCAAATCTGTTTTCTAAGTTGTAGTAAGGTTATTAAAAAATTTAATAATTTTAAAATTTTTACGTTTTTGGAAAAATACAAAATTACATATAATAGACGCATGGATTCTTGTCACAAAAGATCCACAGAAGAACTTCTTTTGATTGTCGAGTCCCCAGATCATTGCTCATGATATATTAAAGACTTTTGACAAACAAGTCTGTCATAATGTGTTACTAAACAAACTTTCTTCCTACGGTCTTCTAACTAAACTTTATTTCCTGCTTTTCAGTTTTCTTTATATTAGTTTTTTTTAATTTCTAATTAAGACGTCAAAAATCTTGTTTAGTTTAATGCCATATAAACACAATCATGTTTGTTGTCGCAAAAAAGCTAACCAATACTCATTCTTATGAGCGGCCGAGTTCTGCAGAACAAAGAATCATCTAATCTTATCGGTGGGTTACCTTAGTAAATGATCTAATTGGCACAAGCATATTTTTTCCATAACCACAAAAGATTTGAAAAACCTCGTATTTCACTTTTGTATTTCAAATTAGACACCATTTGAAATAGTGTTCTCATGTCTGAAGAAATGGCGTCTCTCATAACTCTTCGCATTTATGCTTCCATTCTAGACAATTATGTATTTTTTGCAATTTTTCAACAAAAGCTTTACACCAAAGAAAAAAAATTAACAATCATATTCCGTCACTTCTTTCAATTTTTTTGATAAAAGAGAGATCGCCGTTATATTCCAATAAAAAAAATACACAAAATTCCTATTATGTCATTTAAATAAAAATTCTAATTTTTAAACACCTAAAACAGCCCAATTTCACTTGACAAGGGATTATGAAGATAAATTTGGCACCTCACATCTTTTCTTCTTCTTCTTCTTCTTCTTCTTCTTCTTCTTTTTCTTCTTCTTCTTTTCTTCCTGGAGCCGTCTTTCACTACCGGAGGCAGCGCAGCCTTTTGGACTTTTTGTGCCTAATCTCCCATTGTCCTGTAGAAGGAACAATCTACAAGTCTGTATAACCCCGAGACTGGTTGGTTGATATATTCCTGTGGGCTCATTGTCGGTTGCCCAAATAATGCCTCTCTTTTATGATTTAACGGTTCACATTCACACAGTATGTGGTAGGCTGTTTCTTCCCCCTCGTCGCACATTCTGCAACTTGGGTCCCCATTGTATGACCTATCTTGTGTAGGTGCCCTCTTAGGTTATTGTGCCCTGTTGGCAACCCTACTGTTATGCGAAGTCTTTTCCTACTTTGTCTGAGTAGTTCTTCCTTCGTTCTTTTGGATGGGCCCCTTATGAAGCCCTTTCCATGTCTTATTCTACCGAGGTTCTCCCAGTATTCCTTGTGTTTGTTTCGGATCCATTCCCTGTTTGCCCTCGTGCTGTGGTTTTGGTCACTTCAAGGGCAGGTTCTGGTCCAAAGTATGGTGTGGATGATCCATGTCTCGCTAGCTCATCCGCTTTTTCGTTGCCTTCTATTCCCGAATGTCCTGATACCCACAAGAGAGTTACCCTGTTGCGTTCTCCCAGAACATCCCCTTCTTTTTGGCATTACCATGTCCGCTTGGACGTCACCTTGGGGTTTACTAGTGCCCCTAGTGACGCCTGGCTGACTGTTATTATCCAGATCCGCTTTTTTTGTAAGTTCTCCTGTTATTTCTTTTGCACAGTGCAGTAAAGCATATATTTCTGTTTGAAATACAGTACTGTGTGTTCCTAGTGGAATGGAGAACTGTGAATTCCTCATTTCACTGAACACGCCCGCTCCAGTTCCCTGCCCGGTTTCGGAACCATCCGTATACCAGATGATGTCTTCAACCGTGCCGGGGAGATCGGGTTGCTGCCACTCACATCGATCCGGCATTTTTATCTCGAAGTCACCTCACACCTTTAACCAAGATAGCTGCACATGTTGTAGTTGTATCACCTGTACTCAGTGATAAACCCCACTTTTTATCTATCTCTTTCGCCCTTACATTGTAAAAGCCGCATTCTAACGTCGGTTGTTATTTGAATAACTTATGAATAGAACACCGCATCTGCGTTCTTAAAAATCGTTGATTTTATCACTAATATAAATTGTATAGCCAATTTATCTCCCTCTCTGTATTATCTAAGACATGTTGCATAACAAAGCCAACAAATCATCTCGCGCAACAATGATTTCCATAAAGTTTACACAAACATACTCGAGTGATTTATGGGTGCATGTGTCCGTCGCGACCCATCACATAATGCCAACTGTTCGTGGAAATATTAAAAGTAAATGTGCACCTTGACACCCACAATCGCCGGCAATATTGAGCGAAACGTGTCATTGCATCGTGCAAGGGAAAATTAATTGACCGTCAGACGGACAAACAGAATAGATGGAAAATTACAGGAAGGCGGACCTTGAACCCCGCCATATTTTAACGGTGTTTGGGGTTTAAACGGTTGACGTTTGCTTGATTAGGAGGATTTTAGGCCACAACTTGAGCATCAGACGTTATATTACTTTATCAGCTAATAAAGTAAACACTACTAATAAACGCATTCAAAATTAGTTTTTAACCATCTCGACGAAGGGGAAAAAATCTACGGTTATTACCGTGACAGATAAAAGAGACATCATCGAACCCAACCGCTTGTTCCAAACCCTCGTTGTGGTTGGCCCAGTAAGGATCTTTTGGAACATGCACAGAGTTGCTGGTTATCGCAACTCTTGTTGCCACGTATGGAACGGGATCGAAGCTAAGATGAAACAAGGGGGTTCTCAAAAGGGTTAGCAACCCGGATGGTGAATGACCTTGTGCCTTAAACAGGGCCCCAAAAGGGGCAGATAAGGGACCCTCTCAGAGTATCTAGCTTTTTTCGGTAATCGGGGGGCTGGGGGTGGACTTTTTTCCCCAGTCCAAACAGAAAGGGACATAACCGCTTTCAAGGAAAAAGTGACAAAGGTCCCCCGACTAAAAAAGGGTAAATTTTTGAGAGGTGCCACCAAGGTCCAACAGCAAAGGGCCCGCCAAAGGGTGAATTTTTCGTGGTGCCCCTAAACCCGGCGCCTTTTGGGAAGGGCTAATCCATCCCAACAAAAGGTGCTTGGAAGGGTTCCCTACACCAAAAAAGGGGGCAGAACCCCCTTTATAGGAAAAGGGCCCTGGTTTAAAAAGAAAGGGATAGGGCCCTTTTTAAAAAAAACCAGATGCGGCCCCAAAAGTACATCGGTTCAAAAGGAATGGAGTACCCCCTCACAGACCGGAAAAGGGGGGCATGATGGATCTAATCGCTACCTCATACCCAGGGACGGGGCCCAGGAAAACATCAAACAATTGTG
>JAHBCN010026954.1:0-10372 GCA_019359885.1 Listronotus oregonensis | reverse complement strand
TTTTTAAAAAATTACCCGATCTTATCTGACATAATAAAATTATCTTACTAAGACCACAGGGTGTAAATTTCATGACTGATTCCTTTAAATTAATCTGATCTTTGTATCATTGCGCTTATTTTTTTATATATGATTGCATAGATAGGAATTTGCTATTGTATAAATTAAATAGGTATGGTATTAGGGGTAATGCTTATGAATGGATAGTCATCCTTTCAGAGAGAACAAAAGGGTAGTGGTGCAGATAATAATAAAGAAATTAAGTCAAATCAAAAAAAAACAGGGTAAGCTGGGGGCAGTATTTTGGGGACCATATTATTTGTAATCTTAAATAATATTATGCTTTAATGGTGGGTTAAATTAACAAACTATGCTGATGACACAAATTCCTAGTTTCCGGATCAAATATACAAAGTCTTGTTCAAATGCAGAATCAGTTTTAACATTACAAGTAACTGGTTTTACAAAATAAATTACTGTTAAATAATAAAAAAACAAAGCTTTTTTATTCTGAACCAAAAACCAAAGTAGAAAACCTGAAAATATTACTTTATGGGAAAAAAAAATTACATTACATGAAAACACAAATTTTTAGGTTTAACAAGAAGAATATTTGCCATGAAGCAGTCATATAAACAGTCTATGTCTAAAAAAAAGAGTATAGGGGGGGGAAAAGTTGTTTCAACTCAGAATTTAAACACTTAAAAATTTATAATGCAAACTTTGAATCTGTACTGAGATAGGAATACTTTTTTGGGGAAGTAGCCACAGCCCTACTTCACTTTAACAAGCCGTGAACAAGGAAATCTGGCAACTATGCCTTCAGATCTAGCGACACACGTTTGCTCAGCTGTTTGTCATATGATTTACGTTGAATGACCGTTTCTCTGTTGTGTTATTGTGAATAAATAAATTTTTTTGAAAGAAAATATTGTTAAGATAAAGATAAACCCCTGTAAAAGGTCTTACTGTGTAAATTTTTTGGAGTGACGGGTTTTTTGGGCAGACATTGCAAAAAAACAAGAATATCTGGGGAAAAAAGTGCCGGTGTTAAAAGACAAAAGAAATGGCGGCAAATGAACTTGACATTTTGTGGGGTGTTTTTAAAAATAATTAAAATTGAAAGTGTATTTTAATGATTCGTGTTTGGTTTAATTTTGAAGGTATTTTTTTAGTTATTTTTTAAAAACAGTAACAAATATTAGCATTGGAAAACCGTAAGTACGAGGTATACATTTTGGAATTTTTCTTCGCTTTTTATTTTTTTTTGGGGTTGAAGGTACTTGGGCCTGTTATTAGATACATTTAGTTACTGTTATTATTATTATTTTCCTGGTAACTCGGTTTTTCCCCCAATTTAATTAATTTACCATCCGCCTTGTTGTGTGCCTCCCTGGGTGAAACCAATTTAAAACTTTCGATGCAGGAAACCAGCTGATCTGTTTTCACCTTTCCAAAGGACGAAAACCAAAGCCCATTGGCTTAGAATTTCCTGACAGTCATGGTCCCCCCCAAAATATTCTGTTTTGCCAAGTTTTGTAGAAAGTAATTATTGAGAGGATGATTTACTTGCCAGAGGGTCAATAAAAAAATTAAAAACAGACTAAATTAAAAATGCAGTGCCGTATTTTTCCAAATTTAACATTTTCTAAAAGCCCTTTTTTTGAAAAGTCCGTGAAAGTTGGCAAAATTAAAAACAAAATGGTCGCCTTAAAACCATTTCTGCACTTTCCAAAAGACCTTTTTTACAAAATAATTCTTTCTTTTTAAAAAATTTGTTTGTTTATTTTAAGGAAATTTTAAAAAGTTAAAAAAATTTGGAAATACAGATTCTGGGGGTTTTTCAATTTAGCTTTGATAATTTTTGCTAAAAAAATTAGACTCAAACAAAAAGGGAAGGTGCTGATTAATTTTTTTAGCTGGTTAAAAAAAAAGGGGGACAGCTGTATCCGGGAAAAAAGATCTTGATTGACAATATTTAAAAAAAATTAACTGAAAAATTTTTTTTTACCTGAAACTGAATACCTAAAAATATGAAATTGAAAATCGGTAAAAATTTTTATAGCCGATGCTGCCCACAAAATTGTAAAAAAAAATAATAATTGTAAAATCTGTGTTTCTTTCTTTTAAAAAAGGGGGGAAACCTTTTTACGACGAATACTTTGATTGTTAAAAGTGGCGGTTTAAAATTCCCAGAAAGTTAAAGACGTTCTTTTCCCCTATGTGCCGATTTTTGAGAAAATTATTAATGACCCTGATACTGAGAGTGACTTCCAAAAAAAGGAAAATAAAAAAACTATCCTTTGATCAACTAATTTGCACTAGACAACATGAAGGCTTTAATGATTTATGCCAATGTATTTTAACGGAACAAAAATATGTTCATTATATGTGCTCTTTTTTTCAAACATTCTTTTAAAAATTATGTTAAAAAAGAAATAAAAAAATGCCACAGAAAAATCGGAAAAGGCGAGTAAAAAAAAAAAAAAGGAAACAGACACATTTAATAAATAAATAAACAAAACTAAAATAAGTACAATTACTAACTAAATGTTAAATTACACTTGTTTCCTTTTACAACAGCATCATGTTCTTATGCCTTGACCATAATAAAATTTTTTTTTTTAGAGTTTAAAATTATATAAATATATTTTTTTTTTTAATTATACTGATTTAATTATTTTAAGGGAAATATCAATACTATTTACGCGATTTTAAATTTGACCCTTTTAAAGAATTTAAAAAAACGCCCCGATACCCGGATTACGCTCATCGCGCTGAGGGAAACCGATCTGAATTTTCCTTTTTCGGCGTTCCCGGTGGTTTTTACGGCGGTAAGTAGGGTTTGGGGGAATAGCTCAGAGCTACAAAGAGTTTTTTTATTAAAAAAGAGTAATAAGAAAATTAAAAAAAAAGAATTTCTTGGACTCTTGTAGAGGAATGTTTGATGTCTGATGTTTTTGTTTAAAAATAGAGATAAGTTTGAATCTGTAAATATAACCAATACGAGGACAAATAACTTGATATATCCACGACATCGGCTAACTATTACAGAAAAAAAACCTTATTATATGTGTATCAAGTGTTTAATGGTTAACCAAATACAATGAAGTCTATTAATAGTGTGTCAAAGGAAAAAAAAATTAAAAAAAATTTTTAAAAGAGACTGAACCATATAGCCTAAAAGACTTTTTTTATAAGGAATGGTAGACAGTGCTATTTATTGACGGGGTTTTATTTTTTTTTAACCTGTTAATTATAATTTGAAATAAAGAAGTATTATTAGTTACTTTTGGTACATATGTTTCTCCAAATAAAAAGTTTATATTGGGAAACCGCTTTATTGAAATATAACAAAACTATATATACCACTTTTTTTTGGTAAATCATGTGTAGCTTTATGTATAGAAAATATGAAAAAAGTACCTGAATTAGCACCTTTGGAGCGTGTAGAGATGTTTGTAACTCTGTTTTGTTTCCTAAAAGATTCCAGTGAAGTATCTTCCACACTTTTGGATGACTTTAGACAGGCACAAGGATATGTATTTCTCTCTGAGTTTTTACTCAAGTAAGTTTATTTATTTTATTTATACTAAAACCATCAACAAAATTATTCAATCATAGATCATAAATTTATGACTAGAAATTATAATTACAATAAATATTATTAAAAAGTAAATAAATACAGCAACAAATTACCTATACCGGGTGGTGCATCGCCAGACTGGCCATAGGAAATCCCATGTAAATTTTGATACATTGAAATATTGGCTCCCCTATTGAATTTACAACAAAATTGTATTAGACTATTTTAAGACGTTGATAAGATTAGCTCACATTCTAAATTTCTGATTTTTCTGATAAGGCAATTAAAAGTTATTTAAAAAAAATATTTGTAAAATCGTTGCATACCTGCTACATACCTTTAAAGAATCCACCAGAATAAATAAAATGTCTTGTAAAAATTTTTTAAATTGACGTTTTACTTTGTATTAGTTATTTCAAAAAGTTTTACAGTATTAAAGAGAAAATAACAATGATTAAATGGTATTACATGGAAAATAGTTATCGAAGAGTATCCGACATGTTCTCTACGTTTTTTCCTGTAACATACCAAGACAACAGGTCAAAATATCGTTCATATGTTTGAGACAAAAGGTACTGTTATTAATAAATGCAACTGCTTAGAGCGAAATAATAATGTACTTGATGGAGGGTAAGAAAATAATGCCGATTTGGATGTTTTACTTCAGGTAGAAGAAAATAAAGGAATTAGCATCAGGCCCTTTCCAAAGTTGTAGGAAAGGATCACAGCACAGTACTACGCAAATTAAAAAATAAAATATCATCCGAAAATATCAAAGACATCAGGAATTAAGGGAAGGGATGAGATCCGGAGCAGATTTTTGTTTTGAAGTTATGGAAATGGCGAATAACGATAGGGACCCCTTCGCAATATTTGTTTTAGTGACGAATGCACCCTCACATTAAACAATAAACCAAACGTTCAAAACATCAGATACTGGAGCAAAGAAAATGAACACAGATTTGTATCTACAAGGACTCAATACCCTCAAAAGGTAAACGTTTGGGCGGGTATATTTGGACTAGTGATGGAACGGACTCATGTTTCACCGGACTACCGAACTCCGGACTTGCGGCCGCCCAGCGAACCGGATGCCGGAAGTCCGGCGCCGAACTCTATGTCTTTTTTCCTCAAAAAATAAAAAATAAAATATTAATCGGCGCTACTTACATTTAAATGTCAATAAAAGATAATAAAGTACCAAGAAAATATTGTAAACTAAGATTTTTCTTACAAAGACAATTGACAGGCAAAGTATTCAGCTAGAGTAATATCATGTCATATATTATGGCAACCCTTATTTAAAAACCTTACTTAAAAAATTCTAAAAAAAAAAGTTATAAAAATCACCAAAAAGTTCGTTAATTTATAATAAATTTTATAAATTTTTAAAATCATAAACAATTTTGTAGAATAGTTTACTTATATAGCCTTCAAGATTCTTAAAAATGACATCTCGCAATTTTTTTCTTGACAATATTATACCTGACATATATAAAAAAATATGTGAGAAAATTAAAACAAATCTTCAAACAAAAGAAAAAGATTTATGGCTATCTCTGACATCTGATATTTGGACCTGCAAAAATACTAATGTTAGTTTTATCAGCTTAACGGGACACTGGATCGGTGCGATTGGAAAAAGTAAATGCATATTGAATTGTGATTCATTTCCAGGTAGTCACAAAGGAGTAGCGATTGCCGACAAAATTTTAAGGTTAGTAAACACTTGGGACATAAAGATAGAAAATATTCATTTAATGCTACGGACAGTGGTGCCAATATGATTAACAAAGATGCCAATATAGGTATGAAAGTTGCTTCTTTACATACTTTGCAATTAGTAGTCATGGATAGCATTAAAAGTCAAGGGGCTGATCAGATTTGATTGCAGTTGCAAAACGAATAGCTACCCATTTTTGGACATTCTTCTCTAGCTTGCGACAAGTTAAAAAAATCAAGAGGAGCATGGTTTTTCAGTAAAAAAAGTTATAAGATGTACCAACTAGATGGAACTCTACATTCTATATGCTGAAAAGATTGCAAGAGTTGAAAAGATCCATCATCATTTATTGTGCTAAACAAGAAAATCTTGGCTTTAACAGTTTAACCAGCTACCAGTGGGAATTACTAAACTCCGCTGTAAGACTTTTGAAACCCTTTGAAGAAGTGACAAAAACAGTTAGCTCTACAGAATCAGTAATTTCAGATGTTATTCCTATTATAACTAGTTTACAGGGTTTCTTTCTGCTGACTCAACCTCATACATGGGAACAACTAGGGATGCCCTACTAGAAAACATTGACAAAAGATTTCAACTAATTTACCAGAATCCCAATTATGTCATTGCTACTGTATTGGACCCTAGGTATAAATTAGCATTTTTTCCACCAGAAAATATTTTGCTCGTGAAGCAGTGTGTTTTAAACGAGATAACAAAGTTCAAGGAGATTACCACTAATAGCACTGAAAGCACTGAAAATTTAAACTTAACAGCAGTACATGACAGTGATAGTAATAGTGATGAAGAACCAAAATCATGAAACATCAAGAAGTGCCGTCAGTTTGGACATGTTTTGAAAAAATTGCTACACCCTTTTCCTTAATCGGTAATGTAAGTGTAGACCACGAACAAAAAATAGCAGACCAGTTTGAAAATTATCTTAATAAGCCCCTACAGAAGAGAAAGTCTGATCCAATGCATTGGTGGAAAGAGCACAAGGATGAGTTTCCAAATGGAGCCCAAATTGCTAAACGATATTTAAGCGCCCCAGCAAGTAGTGTGTATTCAGAAAGGTCTTTTTCAGAAATTGGCAACATTTATGAAGAAAAGCGTTCTGGATTAACCAGTCAAAATGCTGAAAAACTTTTATTTATTCATCATTGAAAAAGATACGTTTTGATTATTAACAGAGTTTTTCCTTATTTGTAAGAGAATTAGAGATTACCTGTAATCAGTTAATAAATGTAAGCTGCTTTTTCTACCCAAGATTTTTATTTCCCTCTATTTTTATTTCCAATGACTTATTAAATTATATTTCCTTATTAATAACATTAAAAAATTTCCGGCCGGACAGCCGGATTTTTTCAGAAAAATCCGGCCGGACCGGAAGTCCGGTGAAGTGGCCGGACTTGCCGGATTCGGTACTTGAACCGGACGTCCGTTCCATCACTGATTTGGACATCGGATTATTGGACCTTTTTTCTTGAATCACAATTTGGGAACAGAAACTTTTTTAGAACTATTACAAAATCAAGTGGGGACGGCATTGGAAGAAGTTGCACCTGACAATCAAGACATTTGGTTTCAAATGGATGGTTGTCCTGCACACAATTCACGAGAAGGAAGGGAATATGTTCAAAATGTTTTCAATGGACTCACTATAGGACCAAATTACACCATAAATTGGCCAGCTAGGTCTTCTGATCTTTCGCCCAACGACTTTTTCCTTTGGGGTCATATCAAAAATGTTATTTATACAAATTTGAGTTATCAAAATTTTGAAGAATTAAAAGTTTCAATTTCAGCGGCGTGCGATCGACTATCGGCATTTCAACTTCATAATGTAAGAACTGAATTTTATAACCGTTTGGGATATTGCTTAGCAGTAAACGGAGGTCTGTTTGAGCATCTAATTAAAAAACATTAGCTTTTAGTTTCAATGTGTTGTGTTAAAACGTATTTTTAGACAGTTTTTAAGTGTATTTTTCACCTTCCTATAAAATTTTTCAATTTTGTAAAAATCTCATTATATAGTTCAATGTAATTACTTGTATTTATTAAATGATTACAACCATTATTTTCTCTTCAATACTGTAAAACATGTTTAAATAACTAATACAAAGTAAAACGTGAATTAAAAGGTGACAAGACATTTTATTTATTACTGGTGGATTCATTAAGGTATGTAGCAGGTATGCAACGAATTTACAAATAGTTTTTCTTAAATAACTTTTAATTGCCTTATCAGAAAAAAAAAGAAATTTAGTATGTGAGCTAATCTTATCAATGTCTTCAAAATAGTCTAATACAATTTTGTTGTAAATTCAATAGGGGAGCCAATATTTCAATGTATCAAAATTTACATGGGATTTCTTATGGCCAGTCTGGCGATGCACCACCCGATATAACCAACTTCCAACAAGATTAAATAGTAATAATTTATTTAATTCAATTCTTCGATTAAACAAATTGTAATATGGTATATTTTTATTTTATTTTGAATAGGAGGACAAAATTACCTTTAACATAGACAGTGTCTGGAAAATATGTGTATAAAATTTTGACAGACTGCTGCCATCAAAATGGTTTAATTTAAGTAAACTTAGGTCAAGTGCCACTGTTACATTTTTTTGCTCAGTTTGCTTAAAACTGTTTCTTTATTTCTTCATGTTACGTGTTCTATTAGCAAGTCACCTAGTGTGAAATCACATGACATAAAAATATACTTGCTCTGCTTTCATCCAAGATTTAATAATATTGGAACTTGACATTAGTTATATCTGAAATCGTTTCGTTTAGCCGGTAGAGAGCGTCAAAAATTTTAAGGAATGTTGGTTTTGCCCAAATTCCTTAAAAACCAGCTAAATGATTGTAATGTTTTTGATATAATATGTACAACAGACAATAAATTAATAATTGTGTTTTTTAGTGGTATGTAGTGATCGGCTTTTATTAAAAAAAAGGGTTTTAGAAAGTTTTTGAAAGTAAAGTTTTAACTAAACATTTTTTCGGATTTTCTATTTAATTAACAAGTTGACAAGCCAGATATTTTTATCAGGTAATTGGATGTATTTAGGATATTTTATAAAACTCTTTAAATATAGAACGTTGGATGCCGTTAAGCCGAAAAAACAATATTTTCAGATTTCTGCTTTATTAACTATAAAATTGGACAATATATATATTGGAAGTAAATTTATTTGAGAAAACGTAGTACAAAGAAAACATTAATTAAGCAAATGTGCATATAAATACATTTATTCACATGTTAAAAATTGTAATTGGACCGTATTTAATGTCTTGGGTTGGCTGCATTTATAGTTCTCGTCAATAAATCTTGGCGTGGGTTCACTGGAGTTATGCAAACGTTTTTTTTAAAGCGTCCCCCAAAAAAGTCACACATATTTATATCTGGAGAATGTGATGGCCATTTTACTGGTGTATCCTTTTCTTTTCAATCTATTGATTGGTCACGTAAATATTGCCGAACCGCAACAGCAAAATGGAGTGGGGCAACATCGTGGATATATCATAGTATCCTAAGAAGTAAAAGTAGTAAATTTTTCAGACGAATTTGCAACGTGTTTTACAAGGAATTTAGATATCGATTTCCATTTAAGTTGTCTGAAATCGCAATAAGACCATTAAGGTAGGGTCCAGTTTTATTTTTAAAGTGTATTCTGCAAAATGCCGGTCATTTTGCACAGTTATTTAAGTAATGATTTCTCTGTACTAACTTTTTTGTTGTTAAATTTTTTCTTTATTCTTTTATTATTGCAGTTACGTTCGCAGGAAATTGATTTTTTTCCAGCAAAATGGTCATCCAGTGAAAAATAATAACTGAATTGTCATAATGTTGATGACACAGAAAATCAGAAGAAAAGTTTACTGACAATGTGACGTTTATAAACTTTTATTTTTTTATAACTGATCACTATACCACTAAAGAACGTTATTTTATAATGTTTGACTGACCCCAAGTCTAGTCCATTAAATTTGCTGAATATTATTATTGATATTATTTTTAGGTTAGAAAATGATAAATCCAATGAAGCTCAAGAGTCCATAAGAAATTTAGTGCTAATGATCACTTCATTATGTATGTGCGGTTATATAGAACTAAAACCGTCGCAGGCCTCAACCGGTTCTCTGTTTCAAATGCAAGGTTTTATTTTACCGCAGCCCTCAGGTCGAGGGACTAGCGTAAGAAACATTCAGGCTTTCCACGTCCTGCAAAATACTTTCATAAAATCGAATTCGACTCTCAGTTGCAGTACCATCCTAGATGCTATTTCAAGCATTTATCATTCCGATAACGCGAACTATTTCATCCTAGAAAACCAGAACACTTTAAGTCAGTTTACCGAAAAGATACATCACAAACCGCCTGAAATTCAGAAAAAGTTATTCGAGCTTATCGAATTTCTGGTATTTTCTTTGAACTTTGTACCGTGCAAAGAGCTCATATCAATGTCAATTTTTTTAAAGTCTCACAGTCTCAGTCATGTTGAATGTAGCATATCATGTATGAATACCCTTTTGAATATTCTAAAACATAACATATTATTTAAAGATGTCTATCGCGAAGTAGGGTTGCTGGAAGTGTTCGTAACGCTGCTCAGTCGCTACGCCAGCTTTTTGGAAAATAAAAAGTCTGCTAAGAGTAAAGGCAAGGAGTATACCTTACCTGCTGGTCAGGCAAAACTAGGAGGTATGGTTATTGAAGCCTTAACTCTGCTTTTGAATGGTAATCAAGCTAATTCCACTGTTCTGAGAGAATGTGGAGGAGCTAAATGTGTTCACGGATTAGTGCAGTATTTAGATTGCAGGTAAGAAGTAATCTTATTGCTAATATACTGAGTGTTTGAAATAGGTCTGTTTTTATAAAATATTAGAGAGACAAGTAAGATTAAATTTTAATTAGTTTTATACATTTATCATTCATGTTATGTACAGGGTGTGCCATTTTCGACACTATTATAAGGTATCTCCGTAATTGCTAGTTCCATCAAAAAAGTAATATAGGCATCATATGCTCCTTTTAGATCAAACTTAAAATGGTA
>JAHBCN010026953.1:0-10295 GCA_019359885.1 Listronotus oregonensis | reverse complement strand
AAGTTTTTAAAAAAAAGTGAAATTTTGCTGGATTTTATATTAAATTTGTTCTGTAATTTTCACATAGAAAAAGAGAAATAGGCAAATAATCTACCAGATCTGTATTTTTCTTTGGTAAATAATAAACAAGATGGTTTTTATTTCATCCTTCTAAGACAAATACTTTTAAAGTTATGAATGTTTTTGTAAACCCTTTAAACTGCAAAAATTTTAAAAAAAAAAAAAGGGGGTTTTTTTTACCTCCTGAGATAGGGGAAAAAAACCCCTGGAAAGTGTTATTTTTTTAAAAAAAGGGGGGGAAAAAAATTTTTTTACCACAACGGGGTTTTTAAAACCCCCTAAAATTTTGACGGGACCCAGCGTTTTGGAAAAAAAATTTTTTTTTAGTACTAGATTGTTTTTTTTAAAAAAAATATAAACTTTGTTTCTTTAAAGCGGGGCAAAAAAAGGACCCTTTTTTATAAATATATTTATATTTATTTTTTTATATGTAAAAAAAAGTTTTTTTAAATTTTTTTTTTTAATATTTTGACTGCACCCCTGAATGTTCTATTTTTATTGAAAGGGGTGTCCCAAATAGGGCCTCTTTTTTTGGGGAATCTCGAAAACAAAAGAGTTACGAGGTCGGTTAAATGGAGGCAAAGTTGAAAAATTTTTGATGCTGATCAAAATGCTCGTTATAAAAAAAAAAGGGCTACAAAAATTAACGAAGCCACCTTCGTCATTTTTGCGAAAAACCCCTGATTTAATGTTTCTCTATTTAAGGTTATTAGATGATGGGTTTGGGGGAAAAAATGCCCCCCCAAAAGGGGGACATCAATAAAATAAAAAAAAAAAAATTTTTATAAAAAAATTTTTTACAGTTGTATTCATAAAAAAGCGTACCGAAACAGTTTTAAAAAAAATTACAATGGGAAAAAAACGATTAACAAGAATAAAACAATCTAATTTTTGGGTTTATTTTTTTTTTTATTCTTGAGCCAGTCTTTGGGGAAATTGACTGAATTATATTTGATAAAATTTTTTGGAAATCTTCCCAGCACGCATTATTTTTTTCCCCCTAAATCTCAAATTTTTTGGCCTAAAATTTGATTTATTTTTTTTTTCGATTATACCCCAAAAATTTTTTTTTGGGGTCGATATGGGGTATAAGCGCCCCAAAAACAGCATTTTCCCCTTTGGGGGGTTTTTAAAATGGGTTACAGCATTTATGGACGGGGACAATTATCTTGTTGAAATATGAACGTTTTTTGGGATATATTTGCTCAGCAGTTGGTAACAATATGTTTTCTAAAAAAAAACCTTTTTTTATTCGCCAGCAAACACCAGGTCCATGAACACTTATCCAGCCCCATACATTTACAGAGAAAGGCCCATGTCTAGAAGTGAGGGGTTAGTATATTTTTTCTTTAAACCTGGTTTTTTTTGGGGAGGTAAACAAAAATTTCCGTTATAAGTCGCCCGGAACGTCTTTTCATCAGAAAAAATGCCCCTTTTTTCCAAAATTGAGGATTGCGGGTATATAAAATTTTAAACCCCCAAAAAATTTCCGTTTCCCTTCCCGTTAAAAAATTTTTTTTTCGCAGCGGGGCTTTTTTGGGGGTTGGGGGTTTTCCCTTTTTTACCCTCCTGCTGGGGGGGGGGTTGGAAGGCAGGGGTATCAATAACAGCATCCCTTGCATTTGAAAATGGTTTTTATTTTTTAAATATCCCAAAAACAGCCCTTTGGGTTGGAAATTTGGGGCCCCCTTAACCAATTTTCCCTTTTTTGGGGGTTTTTTTTCCCCTTTAAAAAATTTTTAAAAAATTTTTTTTTTTTTAAAAACCCCCCCCCCCCCGGGGAACCTTCCCTTTTTTTTTTAAAAATTTTTTTTTTTTTTTCCCAAAAAAAGGTTTTTTTTTTTTTTCCAATTTTAAAATTCCCCCCTTTGGGGTTTTTTTTTAAAACCGGGACGTGTAAAAACCCCCCCAAAAAACAATCATTTAGACAACCCCGGGGGTTTTTCCAAAAAAAAAACCCCCCCCCCCTTTTTTTGGAAAAAAAAAATTTAAAAAAAAAAAATTTTTTTTCCCAAAAAAAAATTTTAATTTTTTTTTTTTTTTTTTTTTAAAAAAAAAAAAAAATTTTTTTTTTTTTTTTTTTTTTTTTTGGGGGGTTTTTTTTAAAAATTTTTTTTTTTTTTCCCCCCCAAAAATTTTTTTTTAAAAATTTTTTTTTAAAAAAAAAAATTTTTTTTTTAAAAAAAAAATTTTTTAAAAAAAAAAAAATTTTTTTTTTGGGGGTTTTTTTTAAAATTTTAAAAAAAAAAAAAAATTTTTTTTGGGGGGGGGGGGGAAAAAATTTTTTTTTAAAAAAAAAAACCCCCCCAAAAAAAAAATTTTTAAAAACCTTTTTTTTGGGGTTTTTTTTTTTAAAAAAAATGGTTTCCCCTTTTTTTTTGGGGCCCAATTTTTTTTAAAAATTTTTTTTTTCCCCCCAAAAAATTTTTTTGGGGGGGAAAGGGGTTCCCCAAAAAATTTTGGAAATTTTTTAAAAAAAAAAAAAAAAAGGGGGTTCGGGCCCTTTTTGGGGGGTTTTTTAAAAATTTTTTCAAAAAAAAACCCCCCTTAAAAAAAAAAAAAAACCCGTTTTTTGGGGGAAAAAGGGGTTTTTTTCCCTTTTTTTTTAAAAAGGGGGCCCCGGGGGAAAACCCCCCCAAAAAAAATTTTAAGGTTTGGGCCAAATTCCCCCTTTTTTCCCCCCCCGGGGGCCCCCCTTTTTTTTTGGGGGGGGCCCCCGGGGGGAAAACCCCCCCCAAAAAAAAACCCCCCCCGGAAAAAAATTTTTTTTAAAAAAAACCCCTTTTTTCCCCCTTTTTTTCCCCCCTTTTTTTTTTTTTTAAAAAAAACCCCCAAAAAAAAAAAGGGGAAAAAAGGGGTTTTTTTTTAAAAAAAAATTTCCCCAAAAGGGGGTTTTTTTTTTTAAAAAAAAATTTTTTTTTAGAAAAAAATTTTGGGCAACTTTGCCTCCATTTAATTTGACCTCGTTTTTTTCCCCAAGTTCCCAGATTAATAATGAGGCAAAAATTTTTGGGGAACCCCCCTTTTGTACATGGTGTTCCATTTTCGACATTTTTGGGGGGTTTTTCCCGCAATTGTTAAAGCAAAAAAAAAAAGTAATATAGGAAGGGTTGGGGTTTTTTTGGGTTTGGGTTTTGTTGAATAACTTGTTTTCAGAAAAAAAAAAAGGGTCATAAAAAAGTTTTCCAAATTTTAAGATCTGGAAAAAAAAAAAATCTTCCATGATAGACAGTATGGATTCGGCCACAGAAGACCAAAATCTGATTTTTTTCCTTTTTTTTTTACAAACGGGAAAAAAGTCCCTTGAGTTTTTGGTGAATCCCAGATCTTTTTGGACATACCCAAAATTTTTTTGGATCAGGTTTTGGATGATGGGCTTTTTAAAAAAAATTCCCCTTTTTACGGTCTTCCCCCCAAGCTTTCTTTGGCTCTCCACTTTCCTTTCTAATCGACGTATTCAGTTACGGGGGGGTTTGGCCATTCCCCCAGTTTCTACCAAAAAAAGCGGGGCCCCCCAGGCCCAGTCCCAGCCCCCCACGCTTTTTTTCCCCAAAATTTTAAAAAATTTCCCCCAAATTTAAAAATTTTTTTTTGTTGACGATAGTACCTTCCACTTTGATTCAATTTCTTTTCCCCCTTTAATTTGTTTTTAAAAAAAAAACGCAGGTCAATGCAGATATCTCTTTCAAAAAACCTTTATCTCCTTTGGGGGCCCCCAAAATTTTTTTGGGTTCAGTTTAATGCCTCAAAAACACATTCATGTTCGCTGCCCCAAAAAAAGCCCCCCCAAAATTTTTTTTTTTTTTACATATGAGCGGAAACGAGAAAAAAAGTTTTTTAAACTCTTTTGGGTTTTTTGGGGAGAATAACCTAAACCCCCTTTTAAATTTGGGGGTTTAAAAAAAAACCCAAAAAAAAAAAATTTTAATTTTTTGTTTTTGTGGGTTTGGTTTTTGTTCCTTTTTTTTAATAATTTTTTTTTTTGACTAAGGCATTTTTTTAAAAAAAATAGCCCAAAATAAGCTTTTTAAAAAAACCCCCGGCAACCCTGTCAATCCCCGCTGACCGAACCGACAGGATTTAGATACTGCGATGGTCTGTTTTTTGTTCGCTTACCAGTTAAAGTGGTTTTCGTTTTTTTTTACACTACGTTTTTCCTATTTCGGTTTTTTTTTTTCCATATTATATATATATATATATAATATATATATATATATATATATATATATATATATATATATATATATATATATATATATATATATATATATATATATATATATATATATATATATATATATATATATATATATAATATATATAATATAATATATATATATATATATATATATATATATATATATATATATATATATATATATATATATATATAAAATATAAAAATATATATATATATATATATTATTAAATTTTTTTTTATTTAAAAAAAATAAAAAAATTTTTTTTTTTTTTTTGGGGCCCCCTTTTTTTCCCCCTTTTTCTCCCGACAATTTTTTTTCCAAGTTTCCAAAAAGCCTGTAGTGCAGCTTTTAGTGCTGCTTCCTGCCTTTTTGCGAATTGTCTTTTGTTGAGGGGGTTTCCTTTAGGTTTTAACCCCTCCCCTCTACATTCTCTCCCCCGCCTTTTTTAAAAAAAACAAAGGGACTTATGGGGCAAAAAGTTTTCGTCGCAAATAGTCCGTCCTGCCAGGTTTTGGTATAAAAGGGGTCTGGTCCTCCTCCAGCTTTTGGGGGGTATCCCCCCGGGGGAGGGGAAACCCCCATGACCTTTAACATGGGCAAAGGGGGAAATTTTTCAAGCCTTTTGCAGTAGTCCCGGGGAAAATTCCATCCGGCCCCGCCCCTTGAATGGCCCAAACGATCCACCCCCCACTCCCTCCTCCCATTGAGGAATTTTTGCCCCCAGCTTCAAAAATTTTTTTTCCCTTTCCCGTCTCCCTTCCCGTTTGGCTTCATTTTCGAGTGTGCTTTTTTAAAAAGGGGCTTAGCTGTCTTTCCGAAGTTTTCTGTATATGTTCCATTTCTTTTTTGAGTTTCCCAGTTTTATTCGGGCCGACTTCAGAACCTTTAGCAAAAGGGTTTTGTGTATCTTCCCAGGTTTCCGGTTTTTTTTTGTTTTTTTCTTTAGGTTTGAAGCCTGTGATAGAGTTCCTCATCCTCTAGAGTTTGGTTTTTTGGTTGTTGAGCCTCTTCCGTTTTTTGCCTATCTTGGATTTTTGGTTCCACCTGGTTTTTTTTTGCTTTGCAGTTCGCTGGGCAGGACTCATGGTAGAGGCTTAAGTTCCCCCATTTCCCCACCGCGATATCAATCTGTTTTCCGTACCTCGGGGGGAAGGTCGCCATCCGCGCCTTGTTATCTCGATATTCCTCCCAGTTGTGTGTTCGGATTCCTAAACACTTTCTTTTTTTTTTCAGATGAGAGGTCAAAGAGTATGTGTTGTGGTAACCCTTTTTCTCAACTCTCATGCCCCGGGCCCCAAAAAAAAAAAAAAATAGGTCGACCAACCCTCACACGGCTAAAATTTTGACGACCTCCTGAGTCAAAAAAAAGCTAAAAAAATTACTGACTGGTCAACCTTGAAAACCCCTTTTTTTAACTCCATGTACCTCCGCGGGCCCAAAAAAATCAAAATAAACCAACCAACCCTCACACCGGTTAAAATTTTAAGAGACGTCCTGAGTTTTTAAAAGCGGAAAAAAAATATTGACTGGTGAAACCCCTTTTTGACCCACTCTTCTCAACTCTCTTATCCGGGGAAAAAATAAAATAAGTCATCCCCCCCCCCTTAAATTTTAAACAATCGTCCTGAGTCAAAAAAACCCCTTGGAAATTATTGACTGGTGAACCCTTGGGGAACCACCTCTTTTCAACTCTTGTCCTCCGCACGAAAAAATTAAATAAGTCACCCCCTCCACCGGTCTAAAAAGACAATCTCCGGAGTAAAAAAAAGCAAAAAATTTTGCGGAACCCCCAACCCCTCTTTCTCAACCCATGTACCTCCGGGGGCCAAAAATGGTTTAAAAAAAACATTCCGTTAAAAAAAGAAATGCCGTCAAAATTTTAAAAGACAAAACATTAATATTTTTTTTAAAACAAATAAAATAAAAAGAAATATATAAAAAAATAAAGACAAGACCAAAAAGGAACAAAAATGCGGTGTTTATCAACTAGATTGCGGCTCCGCAAAAAAAACTACGAGGCCAAAACCCAAATCCGTATAAAAAAACACAAAAGAGATTATTTAAAAAAAACAAAATTCAGTTCCAAAACCATTATCCGTATTATCCTGTAACTAAATGATCAGTCCCCCGAAGCGGAGCTGCGCGAAGCGCGGGGGGGCCCGGGCTGCAACTTTTCAACGCTACCGGAACAAGGAATTTAAATGTAGGAACCCCAAAATTTTTAGAACAAAATTGTCCAGGCGGCAGGGGGGGAATCGGGGATGGCCCCGGGGGGTTTGGGAATGAATAGTAGGTCAGCCCCGTCCAAATTTTTGTTACATCATAAAGTTGACATCATCAAAGTCAAAAAAGCATTCATTTTTTTTTTTTTTTTGGCAAAAATTGTTGGTTATTAAACGATACTACCATAGAATATTTAAAATTTTTTTAAAAATTGGTTTTTTATATCATCTGATATAATGGGGAAAGAATAGAGGGCCCCACCAGCCTTCTATTTAAATGGCGATATTTTTATTTTGTTTTTTACCAAAAATCTTTTAAATAAAAAAAACACAACATTTCAAACATTGTGTGATAGTTTCATGTACTTATCACCAATTTTGGATAAAAAAGGGCAAGATAGTGTAAATGAGTTTAATCTAACCTGAGATTCTGGTTTTACAAAAAAAGTAAAAAATTTTTTAACTGCTTTTTGGAAACTTTTCACCAATAACAAACATTCATGAGACAAATAACAGTGGTTAAAAATGTTTAGAACCTTTTTTGGGACCAGGATCCATTGAACAGACCCAAATTTTGTTTTACAGTATGTCGAGCAAAAAAGGGTAATGTAAGTTTAAAAATCAAAATCTAATTTTTTTTTAAACAAATACAGAAAAAAAAAAAAAGGAATTTTTTAAAATAAAACTGTACTTTTTTTTATTCAATTAGGGGGCCTTACATTTAAAATTTTTTTGGTTTTTTTTTCCTTTAAAAGAATGTACTAAATTATTATAAAATAAAAGTATAAAAAAACCTTTTTTTTTTTATCCACAGAAATACAAAACATTGGGAAATCATCTAAAAGATAGTTGGATTCCTTATTTTTCACTGCTATTTCCCATGAAATTTTCATTTGTATTATTCATAATTGATATATTTTTTTTTCGGTTACCTAAGTTGTCTCATAAGAAGCACCTAATTTTAAAAATAAAAAAACTTACCTAAAGTAAAAATCCTATTTCCCTTGATTTGCAGACAAAACCAACCCTAGTCATTTTGTTACGATATTGGGCCTTTTTAAAAGATATTTCCACGGCTTCTAGTCCGAAAAAATTACCAATATAGCAGCCCCAAAGAGAATCTCTTAGAAAAGGATCACTTATACATCATCTGAAGGTTCCTCAAACTTTCCACTTTATTTGTTTCTTCGTCTCTATATTCTCTGCCAGTAGAGGTTTTTCCTAGAAACCTTCTTCTTTTTAGGTCCTGTATTATAAACTGCCTCCTACTCCCTCAACAACATCCGCGCTACGTTAGTATTTGCTTTAAGCCTTCATGGACTTTCCCAAGAAAAAGAAGCTATTAATTTTGAGAAAATTGTACACAGATAAGTAACACAAACCCTGCATTTAAATATTGGTTTAACAACACCCACTAAGATAACACTTTAAGCCTTTTGTTTTTGTTAAAATACCCTGTTTTATGATTTCACACAAAACTATGTTCGACTGGCAAAGTTTAGGGGCTACCGTACTTTTTAAGAATTTACAGGGATACACATTAGACTGCGTCTGCGTACCATACTTTCCTACTGGCGCTACCTATGAGCAAGTAGCGAAACTATTTGTTTATGTTGTAATGTCTGCCATCTAACAGTGCGTGAACGAACTATCGCAAAATGATAAATTTCTTTATGTTCTGCCTTGATATATTCGAATTATTTCGGAAAGATGGCACTACTTATGTTAATAAAGCAGCGCATTCGCCATATATTGCCTGTTGTTTTTTTTTAACTTTTACATAATTTTATGCAGAAAAATATAGAATTATTGTCCATGTATCTATAAAAGAACCTCAAAAATAGATATTAAAAGTTTTAATGTACTTTTACATTTTGTAGATTCTTATGAAGGGCTACCTATATGCTGATGTGAACCGCAATCAAGAACCATAAAACCAATACAACGACCCAACAGTTATTGATGGATCACCATCTAGTTTAAAACTCTCTGGCTGTGTCTAGTTTAACTAAAGAAATATTCAAGTAAGTTACTACAATGTTTCGTTTATTATAACCTAAATTAAGGAAACTTTGTTGTGATTGTATCAACTGTATTTTCTCCTTCTATTTAAAACACACAGTATTTATTCTGTAATATTCTGGTAATATTTAAATAAAAGATGGAGCAACAGATATTTTAGTCTCCTAAAAAATAGCATTCACAATTACTAAGCTGTTCTGCAAGATTCATAAAGAGGCAAAAATATTAAAGTGTTACTTTTTAGCAGAATTATTCCATAAATTAAAACATCTATTAATCTATTCCACTTACTGCCTTTATTTTTACTGATAGTATTATTTATTTATTTACATTGCAACTTTAAAAATCCTTAAATTCCGTGCGTGGTTTTTTTTACTGGGAGTGGAGGAGGTAGTGACTGGTTGCTGGTTGCCTAATTCATAATTACGTTTATTAAAAATAAAAACCGGATTTAGTTAAGGCGTATTTTACTAAAAATAGGCAATAAAATATAAATTTTAGTGTATTTGTTTAATATGTAAGTGCCCAATTAGTGTATGTTCCTATTTGATAGCAATCAGTTTCAAAAGAAGAAATTTTGCAAAAAGTGTTCATTTTGAGGTTAGTTTACTTGCCGAAAAGAAACTGATTTTAGATTTGTGAACAGCGCCCTGAAAACCCTCGTATGCAAAATCATTAAAATCGACTTATTAAGCATAATATTTTGATTTTTAAAACAATAAAATTTATCTTTTCAGATATCATAAGTTAAACTTTATTGAATCAGCAGTAGGTATGGCTGCAATAAATACTGTTGAAGGATGTGTGCTGGAGTAAAGCAAAGCAGCATAGGTTTTCTAAGCTGTGTGGAAAAGTGTTTGTTATATAAGTTGCAATGAGAGGAAGAGCTTAAACAAATATCTAAAAGTAAGTTTTATTTATCATTAATAAGCTACTTCTAATATTACTTAGGAAGACCACAATACATTGGTAGGTACTTAAGAGAGACTAACAAACTCTTACTACCACAATTTTCGTATAGCCGCATTAAAAATATTATATTTTATTTAGATTCTTCCAAATTCAGTGTATCGATGCGATGTTGTTTCCGAATTGCAAGCCTCAGAGATAACGTTTTTCGGTAACTATTTTTTACTTAAATGACATAAATTATACACCATTTTAAAGGTAAGGAAATAGTCTATGCTCTGCTGTAACGGATTTTTGAAATATGAATCAAGTTAAGAGAAAATAGTATCTAAACATAACTGATTTTAGGGTTACTTTCACTCAAGGAAATATTAAAAACTAAATCCAAATTTAAAAACTATTACAGCAGAAGCCTGATTTAAGTGTTGTTCTCATATAGTTTTTGAAAATTATCGATAACTTATACCGTTTTTGAGAAAAACAATATGCCCCGAAACCCAAATGAATCCAATTTTCGCGGCGCGAATGGACTCTTAAGGTTTAAGCCTTTGTAGGTTGTTCAAAGATAAAAAAGAACTTAGGTACCAAAACTATAAATATTTTTGTGTCTATTTGCCTCATTTGTATTTCCTCATAAAAAAGTATTTTATTTTGTATTTATTTACCCAAAAGCACATAAATACTTACAATATAAAATAAAGAAAATTTGGGATCTCCAGTGTTTTCACAAGGACCTGGTAAATTTACTTTAGGTATTGTCTGGTACTTGTCATTATTTAAAATCTATTTGAGTCCCAAAAATAACCATGTTTTTAATTTATACATAAATTAATAATTTCTATTGAGACGTAGTTAATTAAGAATGTTTAGGTATTTATAT
>JAHBCN010026952.1:0-10348 GCA_019359885.1 Listronotus oregonensis | reverse complement strand
AAATTATTGACAAACAAGAGACTTAAACTAAATGCAAAAAAAAAATTCCCCAAAAAAGCTGTAATAACTTGGTTCAAATTACAATTATTAAAAAAATGATAAAAAAATTTTCAACCTTAAAAAAAACAAAATATTTTTGACTTTAAAAAAAATCGTTTTAAAAAAATGCACGGCGCCAATGACTATTTCGGGGGTTTTTTAAAATTTGGCAACCTGGGGTAGGCAACCCGCAACATTTTTGGTCACGTGGTTTACAGACATTAATGAAGACCCTGTATATCTATTTAAGTATTGTTATTTACGTTCTTTATACAAGAAAATTTATTTATCACTTTTAAAAAGAATTGTTTTCAGTACATACCATTTTAGAAAATGTTATTTCATTCATCGTTAAGGAAAGGAAAATACCATTTTTTATAACTTAGACAAGATAATTATTTACTTTTTTCTGGAGGAGGGGGGTTTATATAAAAATGTTATTGGCACAATCAGCAAAACAATGACTTCAAAGAGTTGAAGCAAAATTTTTTCTCGATTATAGAAGTACACCTAGTCTTTGATTGTTTTCTTATTTGTCTTCTTTCATCCGGTTTTAAAAAACAGAATATTGTTTTTTGTATTGTTTTTGAAATTTTACTGGTAAGAGATAAAGTAAAACCATCTTTGCATGTTCCATAATGATTTCGAAAACATCATCTTCACCATTGGAGCCATTTTTTTTAAAAATGTTTACCTTTGAAGCAAAACTAATTGCACATTTACTGTGAATATAAATAACAACTCAAACAGTAATGTTTGTACTGTCAAAGTACTGCTTGGAATCTTAGCAAAACGTAAAATAAAACCTAACGACGCATGGTAAGAATTTTGGATGAATTTGAGAATATACTGCTAAAAATTTAAATTTTACTTTTTAAAAAAAACCCAAAAAAAAAAAAATTTTTTTTTTAAGAATAATAAGATACACAAAAATTTTTCCCTTTTTTCCATTCAGCTACAAAAAAAAAATTGTATAAAAAATTGCAAGAGTGGTGTCTATTGATTCTAACGCGGTCATACTTATACTCAAATATCTGAAAATGAGCCCCTTTACCACTTTTGGTTTTTAAAAAGGTACCTTGCAATCAGCTGCTCAAAAATTCTAGTTTGAGGTTGGTTTATTAGCTTACCACAATAGTTTCGTGTTTCCTACCCCGTTTATGTTACATATTGTGACGATCGATTACCTTTAATTCAAAATAAAAAGATCCTTTTTATATTTCTTTGCAATCACCCACTGTGCTCAACTCCTTAAATTTCTTTTTGCTATCTATTTTCTAAATGCTTTTCCACTTACGATCCCTCCGAAATTTGCAAACAACTTACCGAAACAATTCAACTGGGCATTGAGACCTATATTCCTCAAACCAAAAAGAACACCAAACCTCCAAATCACAAACCGTGGTTATCTAGATCATGTGAGAGAGTCAGACTTTTAAAATTTAAGCCCAAAAAGTTTCTTTAAAACCCTAGTCCCAAAAATCGATAGATTAGCATTCAAGCAAGAAATCAGTATAATCAAACTATTTCAGAAGCCAAAGACCGTTTTAACAATCGGATAAAAGATAAAGTCCCCTCTTGCTCGAATGGCAGTAAATCCTTCTGGTCCTTTGCCAAAAACATTAGTCAAAACATTTGCTCAAATTCTTTTCCACCTCTAATCTCTGCAGATGAGATTTTTTCTACCTCTATAGGAAAAGCAGAACTATTTGCCAAACAGTTTTTTTAAAATTCCCCCTTTTGATCCTCTCGTTAATTTTCCCCCTTTAAATTTGCCCCCATTTCCCAAAACCCCCCGTTGCCCCGTTTTTATAAAATATCCGATATCATTTTTTACCCCAAAAAGGTCAGCTTTTTTTATTTTATGTTACCAAAAAATCGTCGGGGGGGTGGCATACCAGCTTTCGTCTTGAAAAAACCCTTTTAATTTAAAACCCTCTTAACCCGCCTTTTTCGACTTATTACGATTTTGGGAAAATTTTTTTCCAGAGCGGGGAAACTGCACGTGTGCAACCCCCCCCCAAAAGGGGTGAAAAACCCCTTTATCTAACTATTGACCTATATGTCTTTTTTCTGTTGTTTGAAAGAAATTTTAAAAATTCTTTAAATTTTTAAAATTTTAAGATTTGGAAAAAAAGATTGTTGTTTTGAAAAACTAAAGCTTTTTTTTTGGTACGATGGGTTTTTTTAAAAAATTCCTTCCAGGGGGCCTTTTTTCCCCCCCGCTTTTTTCTTGGCTCTCCAGTTTTTTTTTTAACGACGTATTTGGTTATTGTAGATGATCATTCTTCCAGCTTCTACCAAGAAAATGCTGGGGTGCCCCAGGGCTCAGGGCATCAGCTTTTTTTTTCTTCTTCACATCAACGATTTTTTTTTCTACCACAACCAATCCTACCAAAAGATTCGCTGACGATAGTACCCTCCATCTAATATTTAATTTTTATCCCCCCCCTGTAATTCTGTTTGGGGAAAACAAGCGCAGGTAATTTTCACGCCTTTGGAATCTTTTCCCAAAAAAAATCTTGTCCAATTTAATGCCTCCAAAACGAGAAAAGGGGGGCTATCGCAAAAAAACCCAATGCTCATCCGTTACATATGAGCAGCCAAGTTGGGAAAAACAAAGAATCGTTTAATATTGTGGCTGTTACTTTTAAAAATAACCTTAACTGGCACAAACATTACTTCCATAGCATCAGCTGCTTCGAATTACTTTTTTGAGCCCGAAAGTGTTTCGCTCCCTCTAATCTGTATATTCTGTGTGTGCCCGGATCACCCCCTTTTTGGGAAAAAAGGGTTTTTACGTCTGGGGAAGGGGTCTCCCTACAACACTTAGCATTCTTAAAATTTGAAATCTCCAAATTTTTTAATTTTGGGGAATAAACCCCCTTTTTCCAAATTTTTTAGACATCCGTACGTTAGTACTTAGGCCTTAGTCTTTGTGGATTGTCTCAACATAAAAAAAAAAAAAGAAAAATAATTATTATTTCAGGTGCTATTAAAAGATAATAACATCCTTTTGCTTTCTTTAAAAAGCGACATATACCTCTCAATAATTAATTAAAAATGTGACGTTTTTCTTGATCCAAAATTATTTTTGCAAACCGTGACTCGTTTATTTAAATCCTTTTAAGGTCTTTATATGTAGCAAGAAAATTGTGATACTCTGTATAGTTTCAGACGCTTTTGATGATTCAAGAAATTAATCCCAAATCTGACACCGCTGACTGCGCCAATGACTAAAAGGCATTAGTTATTCCGGCAATTAATTTTTTCCAAAAAAATTTGCCCTAATTTAAAAAGCATCCTTGGGAACCAACTCTCAGACCATTTTTTTTTAAATTTAAATTTAATTAACGTTTTCAAAGTCCGCTTGTTTTAAAAAACCGTCCCGAAGTTCTTAAAAAGGTGGAGATTTGTGATCTATGATGATCTTTTTTTTTTGGTTTTAAAGGATGTCAGGAGCGGCAGGTTTTTTAAAAAAATAATTTCAATTATTTTTTTTAAAAAAGTAAGTTTAAAAAAGGGGGGTTTTTTTGAGGTTATACAGCGCCTTTTTGGGTTTTTTTATTATTAAAATTTAAAAAAAATTTGAATGTGTCATTAGTTTGTACTTCAAATTTGATAAATAAAATAAATAAATGACACCGGTTATTTGTCAAAAAGTTTTTTTTAAAAAGTCAACTAAGTGAGAAATTCGGCCGGCCCCGTTAGACGGGAAAAGGGATGCATAGAAGTGGCACTTCGTGTTACTCTATTGGGAATTTTTTAGGTAAGGAATAATATTGGCTAACTTCCCCGAAGCAGTAGCCGTAAAAAAAACCATAAAAATAGAAGTCCCCAAAAAACTAGTCGGTGAGCAAGAAAAAAACTTTCTTATAAGAACGATGTCATTAATAAGGTTTGGATTAAATCAAAAAGTTGTTGTAGAAGAAGCCTTCCCCGACATGGGAACAATATTCTAGACACGATCTGATTTGGAATAAAAAACAATGTATACATATTAGAAGGGGGAGAAATACTTCTTAGATTAAAAAAGGGGGGAACCCCAAATTTTTTTGAAGCTGCTGTGACTGTAAATATCATATGATTGTCCAAAAAGGGCCGGGAACGGCTAAAGGGGTTTCATAAATTTTATTCTGCACAACTTGGCCACTCGTAAGTAAAGGATTGGGTATTCGCGAAACGAATATGATCCTTTTTAAAAAAAATTGGTGGAAAAATTTTTTTGATGCCGCAGTTAAAAAAATTTTTTGGGCCCGTGGAGAAGATATTTGAAACCCCTCGCTTGTTTTTTAAAACAGGCTTGGGGAAAATTTGGGTTTTAAGAATTGAAAACTATAATTAAGGGGGGTATTGCCAGCAAAATTATGAATTAAATAAATGGTGGAAGAGAAGGTCGTTAGTTGTGGGTTAGTTGTGGTGAAGAAAGAATAAAAGGCGGTGTCAGTACTAAGCCCTGGGGACTCCGCAATTTAGTGAAAAGAAGAGTGACCATCTAATAACTGATAAAGAAAGGAAAACCCGAAGAGCCAGTAACAAAGTTTAAGTGGAAGACTGTACGAATTTTTGTTTAAGAGCGCCTCCGACCTGGTCAAAAAGTCTTAGATATATCAAGAGCAACAAATTGAGATTTGCAAAGAACTCAAGTAGATTTGTTTCATTTGTGTAAAACAAATGGAAGAATATCTGTTGGATATTGTTGTGTTTTTATCCCACCAAAAACAATTATGTAAAGTAGGGGTCAAGCCCTTCCAATCCCAGCCTCTTAAACTACGAGATCTAAAATAAGACCAAGTTTTTTTGACTTGGCAAGTTTTTTACCAAGTTGTCTGTATTAAGGATTTTTTTTCCATAAAGACAGTTAGTTTTTGTCATTAAAACGGAGAGATGTAAAAAACTTGCCAAGTCAACTTGGTCTAGTTTTTGATTTCAGTACTTCAAGAGGTCATATTTTTGGATAAAAACTTACCCTTGTTTTTTATAAGTGTTTTTGGCAGGATTCTTCTTTTTTTTTTCTAAGCTTATTTGATTGATTGATTGATAAAGTAAATACACAAGTTGAGGTTTTGTCCGCCCGACACTGCAGCCAACAGGGCTTGTTGTATCTCTTGTGTATTTGTTTCATTTTGGTTTGACACCTTGACAGGTGTAGTAGCCCTTTTACTGTTCTTTTCCCTCCAGCCTCCTGGTGGTTAGTGTCCACCATGAGGTTTTGATTTGTTCTCCAGTATGTAAGTGCAGGGCACTCTATATGATGTAGAGGCTGTCTCTTCCTCTTCGTCACATAGTCTGCAAATGGGTTCTTCTCTATAGATGCCCATAGGTGTATATGTTTTCTTAGGGTGCAGTGTCCGGTTATTAATCCTGTCACTATCCTAATCGGTTCCTATTTAGTTTAGTAGTTCACTTGTCAATGCTTTCGATGGTGAGTCCAGCATTGATTTACTGTGATTTTGCCTTGGAATGTGGTTCCAGTAGATGATGTTGTGTTTGAATCCACCGAGTCATTAGCCACAACCGAGGCTTTTGGTATTCAAAAACAGGTTCAGGACCCACAAACATTGCTGCGGATCAATCAATCAATCAATCAAGTTTTTTTAAATTTAAAAAAAATATTAAGGAGAAATGAAAATTTCCCCCTCCAAATATGAGTTTTTTAACAATTGTATTTATAAGGCCAGAGAAGTTTTGTAATTCTTGATTTAAAGTTATTTTTTCCGAGTGGAATGCGGTTTAGGTTCTAATAGGTAAAATATACCAATTGTCTTTGTTTGGTGAATAAAATCCTGTCTGTATTTTAAATTCTAAGACAATAATGATCTCAGAAACTCAAGTTCAGTAAAATTGCAAATTTCTACTCCTAAATAACCGACATTACAGGCTCTGTTTCAGGACGTTCTGACTAAAAATGTGCAGCTTTTAGAATTTTTTCTTTACCTGTGTCCTAAAACCTACATACATTCCAAATTTTAAGTTTTTTCTTCTTCGAGAAGTGCTCCATAATTTTATTGAGTGAGTGATAACAAAGTTATGATAGGGGAAAATTTAGGCTGAAACGTTTCGTGTAATATACAGACACCTACTGGCGCACTAATGTAAGCCTAAAATAAAAATACTCTTCCACTGGACTCCATGGGATTCGAGCTTACATCGGCACGAAGGAAGGCCAGCCTGTTATCTAATACCCATATACAATAGTTGGGTCAAAGCATAGATTTTCTTAGGATAATGACCCCACCGCTGTGTTCGCATGTCGATGTCATGGTGGGGCCTAGTAGTATCTTTTGTAACATGCGCTAGAGTTGCTGGTTATCGGCAACTCCTGTTGCTAGCGTATGAAACGGGATCCGAACCTAAGACGAACACAAGGCTTACCTCAAGGTGTTAGCATACCGTGCCTCTGAGATACAGGGCGACGTCTCGAAGTATCTAGCCTTACTGCGGTAATGCGGGGCTCTGCCGTGGTGGACTATTACTTTCATAGCTCCAAACAGAAAGCGAACAGAACCGCTTTCATAGGAAAAAAGAGACAAAGGTGCGAAAGGATAAATCCGTTTCAAAAGGTGCCACGCAAGGTCACAAGCAGACAAAGGTACGCGGACCGAAACGGGTGAATCCATTTCCAAAGGTCCCCTGAAGTCTCAGGCGCCTGTTTTACGGGGAAGGGATCACTGAATCGAAACAGAAGGCGGACAGGACCGCTTTCATAGGAAAAAGGGTTTCCTGGCTTTAAACAGAAAACGGATAGAACCGTTTTCATAGGGAAAGGCCGGATATAAGGCCATAGAAGGAACATCTGGTTCCTGTAACAAGGACCTGGTACTACGTCACTATACCGGGAGAGGAGGGCATGACGGATCTAATCGTCTGCTCGTCATACTTTCCTGGACACAGGGACTCCAGAACACATATTGTGCTTGTGTCCGATAGCGACACAAGTAAGGGGAAATGTAAGAACTCTTTACCAATTTGATATCGGATTCATTAGAAGTCTGATCATGTTGGGAAAAATATAAAATAACAAAATTCCACGAAATAATTTAATGTGTTCCCTACTTACACACTGATAAATCAGGGTGTAGTTAGGCAACACATTATACTTTTATGAAAGCCGTAATGGTCTTAGGTTGTCTAATGTTTTTGGTGCAAGGGCGTGCGCTGTATCGTCAACCGTCGTCGTCTCATCATTCGTCATTTTCGTTGTGGTTTGTGCCCTTTGGGCCGATTGTTTTGCTTTGTGTGAGTACCTATATTTTGTTGTTGCAGAAGTTTTTTGGATTAATAAAAACCTTCTTATTTTAGTGATTAGTGTTTATTAAATTGTGACTATAATTTTGTGTTTATTGTTTGTTACTTATAATATCGTAACAAAATGATTAGAGGTTGTATGGTTTTATCTTGCAAATCCAAGGGTAACATACCCGGCATTTTTTACTTTAGGTAAGTATTTCTTATATTTAATTAGGTCACATAATATTTAACGGATACTGTTACAATGGATACCTAGGTACCAAAGGTTACTAAACATTTTTAACCACTGTTATTCTGTCTCATGAATGTTTGTTATTAGTGAAAAGTATATGCCTAAAAAGCAGTTTTAAAATTTTTTACCTTTTAATGTACAACCAGAATCTTAGGATTAGGTTAAACTCATTTACACTATCTTGCCCTTATTTTATCACAAAATTGGTGATAAGTACATGAAACTATCATACAATGTTTGAAATTTATTTTAAAAAATCTTGTTTTTATTTATTTACAAAGATTTTTTGGTAAAAATACAAACCTCACAAAAATATCGACCATTTAAATAGAAGGCTGTAAAGCGGCGCCATCTATTCTTTCCATATTATATCAGATGATATAAAATCCAATATTACACAATAATTTTAAATAATCTATGGTAGTATCGTTTAATAACCAACAATTTTGTGCAAAAAATAAAAAAAAACAGTGAATGCTTGAATTTGACATTTGATGATGTCAACTTTATAGATAGTAACAAAGAATTATGGAAGTCCGGCTCTGACCTACTATTCATTGCGCAAACTCCGCGGGGTCAACCCCCCTATTCCCGCTGCCCTGCACGCCTGGACAATTTTGTTCTACAGTTTTGGGCTTCCATACACCTTTAAACTTTCTTGGTGTGAGCCACAATAGTCCAAACCGTCGCGGTGGAGGGCGTAAAAAGTCCACACACTTTAAACCTAACCTAACCTAGTATAATGACGCGAAGGTTAAATTGGCAAGATATTCATTAATGATCCATAAATTGCATGGAAATATTAGCTTTCCTTAAGGTTCTCATTAAGTTTTGAAAACCCTTTATTACCAATAAGTAAAATTTATTTAATTTAATTCCTTCCCTGCATATATTTTAATGGGGTAAGTGTCGGATATATTAAACGTCTTCTCGTTTTCCATCTAAAGAATTATAAAAAGTCCACCGCCGAGAAATTAAATTGTCATTCTTTTCGACGTTTATGAGATGGTTTTAATTAAGGTACCTATAAGAGGGGATTATAATGGCCACCTAATAGCTAGAATTGCGGTAGTAAGAGAGGGTTTAGGGGAGCTCGATTAGGAGCCGACAGTTTTTAAGACTTTTTAAGAAGCGATATCATTAAGTTAGAAGTAATTGGGTTAAGATTTTAAGTCTGCCAAAATAATCAAAAAAGATAAAACTAAATTAATTAAAAAACAGTTGAAACAACCGACAATAGAATATTGCATTTTTATTGAAGATAATTTAATATTTTAGGTTTGGTCTTTTCGAGTTATATAAATATGCGTAGGTTCTTCATAAATGCAGGTTATATAAAGGAAAATAAAGAAATTACATTTTTACAAAATAAGGATTGTATGGAGCCTAAGTATTAGGTACCGTGAGTGGCTTGTTTTTAGATGTTTAACCCTATTTTATTACACCGTTTCGCAACGCTGCATGTTTTCGAGATGCTGTAACGACACCAAGGACTAACTACTACCTCTAATCTGCCCCGTTAACGTCTGGGTAAAGTCATACAGACGGAACCTACAGTTTAACGGCTGTAGTCCACTGGCGGTCACCCATCCAACAGTACTGGTGTTGTTTAACTTCACTCATCTCTCCGGAGCTGAACTTTAAAGATATTTTTAAGATTTTAAAATTTTACCCGGGAGTTTTGGAAAAATCTTAAATTCTTTATTTTTATTTAGATTTTTTAGTGTTATTTTATAGTTTGGAGTTCGGGCCAAAGTTAAAATTTAAGAACGAACAATATTATAAATGTATTCTAACAAATCATTATTGGTCTTTTTCATAATAATTAAAATATTAATATACTGAATCAGATTCAGTGTAGGTACAAATTTCAGACAAAAGACAGTAAATCTATGAAACAAACCTCAAAACTTTTTTTTGTCTTTATTTTTTTTAAAGTAAACATTGGGTATACATTTTAAATTGCAAATTCTATAAAAGCTAAAGTTAAAGAATAATGCGGTTTTCCAAGGGAATGTCGCTGTAGAAGAGTAGGGTTAACGTGTACCAACTGCCAAGGTCGGTCTGGCTCAAATGTCCAATTGAATAAAACAAAAGAAGATTCATGTGATTTTAATGAAGAGACAACTAATTTATCTTTATTTAAAAAAATTATGAACATCTGGGAAGAGGAAGAGGAAGATAAAAAAACATATCGAACAAGACATGACTGTTGAAGTTGACTTTGAAGAGTAGAATTAGATTAAAATATCAAAAGAAAAAGAACATAGTTAGTAAAATTCAAAACAATATCAATATTATTAATCACACATTAAAAAAGTGCTTCCTTGAAAATTAGTCACAACAGTTCGTGAAGTAGGCCTACCGGAAACCAGGGGGGGAAAGGCTAAATTTTTAAATTTTTAAAAGGGGTTTAAATGTTTAAAAAAACATAAAGGGAAATTTTTTTTAAAAAAAAAAATTTTTTTAAAAAAATTTTTTTTTTAAAAAAAAGATTTTTTGTTTTTTATTTTAATTTTGTTTTAAAAAAAGGCAAAAATTTTTATTTTTTAAAAAATTTTTTTTTTAAAAAAAAAGGGAAAAAAAAAAAAAAAAAAAAAATACTTCAATTTTTTAAAATAACCATTAAAATTTAAAATAAATTTTTTAAAAAAAAATTTAAATTTGATAGGGGTTCAAAAAGTAAATTTTTGGGGCATTGGGGGCCAAAAAAAAAAAAAATATCAAAAAATCAAACCTTTTTTATTTTATTTTTTTTTATTTTTTTTAAAAAAATCTAATTTTTATTGAAATATTTAAAAATTATTTTTGGGGGGGAAGGGTTTT
>JAHBCN010026951.1:0-10363 GCA_019359885.1 Listronotus oregonensis | reverse complement strand
CTGTATTGGCAAGGTGCGAAGTATATGGTGGTCAAATTTTTTAATCAATCATGTTAATTCAAATGAAAACATTAGAAAAAAATAATAAAAATGGTGCAAAAATTTTTTTGTGTGCTTAAAAGTCAGAATACTGGCAGAAATAGTTACTGAAAATTTTAAACATTTCCAACTGCTAGTTGGAAATTGAAAAAGGTAAAATGGATAAATGTATTTAAAAAAAGAAAAAAGAAAGAGGCCGAATGACGTTGGGTTTTCGAGGTTGGGCGAACTTTCAAATTTGGATCAAAAAAAAAATTATCGCTTCTTGCCGTGTCCCTTTTGTTTTGCCTTTTCCTAAATTTTTTTTTTTTGCGAATTTTTTTTAAAGACAAGTAGTGCCTGTGTAGTCTCCTGTGATTTTGAATATAAAAAAGGGCATAAAGCCTTTAAGTAATAAATATATATTAGTGTTAATTTAATAAAAAACCCCTAGATTTAAGTTTGTCAGGTGTTTTTTTTAATTATCGGAATTGCCGATTTTTGTCTAAGGTTAATAAAAAAACTATTTATCAATTAAAAATAAATTATTTTTTTTAAAAAAACCTGTTTAATATGCTAAGAAATATATATTTTTTTTTTTTTATTCTGGATTTGTAATTTCATTTGTATTGATTACCCCCGATAACCTTTTTCCCCCAATAATAAGGTCCGAGTTCGATTCTCAAAACTTCAAGAACTTTTTTTTTTTAAAAAACACACTTTTTATATTTATGTCTGTTTAAAATTGTTTATTCATTTTGATATTGTACTTCATTTTTACAGTGCTGAACAGGTTTATATAAATAATTTACGAAAAAAAATAAATATTATAAGTAATCTTACACCTCACATGGCTTTGAAGCATGATTTAATGCAACCGTCAGATTCGTTGTCATCGCGCACGGTGCCAATAGTACCGCTAAGACTCTGCATTTGTCAGGTAACAATGAAGAGATGGTCGAAAGAACATCGCGCGCTCTTCGTGAGCTTTATTTCAAAAACCAAAAATCGTATGTGGGGCATGTTGCTTTTTTACAATCGGTTAACTTATGCTGTGTGGCCGATTCACCAATCGTAGTTTAGTGATATGGTTAAAAATGTTCAGGGAAAAGTTTGTGTAAAAAAAAAAGGCTCCGGGGCATCCTCGGTCTGTAAACACATCTGAGAACGTCGCTGCTGTTCGGTTTGAACCAGGCGAAATCCACGCAGACTAAAAGGAAACATGCACAACCATTGAGTTTCCCCAAATCATATGTGCAACACTTTAAGAATCGTGGGGGTTTTATGACAGTACTTGATTTCAGCAAAAAGGCGGGAAAAGTAAAAAAAACCTTTTAGAATATATGCTTTAATTAACTTAAATGAAACTAAATGTGATAATGACAATAACTTGACAAAACAATATACATAAGGTAAATCAAGGTAACAAGAAAGTATAAGGTATATCATAACATTTTTCCCCCTCTACCTTGTGACATAGTCACGTTTGGGACATTGTCGTTTGGGTTTCCCCGGATAGTAAACAGATGAATTGCCATTAAGTTCACCTTGTTTTTTAAATTTTTCCCATAGGAAGTCCTACCAGGTGGAATCTGATCTGGGTTTTGTTGAGTCATCGGGAACAGACTGAATTTCTGAATCAGAACGATTGTCTGACGAGTTTGCCCCTTTTACTGGTTGCTTCCTGCAGGCCAATGGAATCACCTATTTCTTTAACCCCGGGTTGTTTGTAGAGGAAGAAGGAAGATTTTCAGAGTCAAGGGATTTTTTGACTCAATGCCATATCTCCACGGGGGGGCTAAATGTCGCGTAGAGACGGTAGTCTCCGTTCCTTTTGGCAGACGTACATGAGCATAGTGGGAATTTGACTTTTAATAACTCAACCTCTACAAGAGGTTCATATTTTTTATTTCTAACGTTTCTTCTGTAAAAAACGATCCAGGGATAAAAGCCAAGTAGGTATTGAACAGCCATTGGTAGACCGACGCGGTGGTTGAACACCTTTCGTGAGGGGTGCAGTTAGTAGCAGTACAGATCTTATAGAATGAAGAGCATAGTCGGAATTTGACTGAAATTAACTCAACCTCTTCTACAAGAGGTTCATATTTGCTATTTCTAACGTTTCTTCTGTGAAAATTGATCCAGGGATGGAAAGCCAAGTAGGTATTGAACAGCCATTGGTAGACCGCCCGGAGTGGTTGAACATTCTTTCGTGAGGGGTGCAGTTAGTAGCAGTACAGATCTTATAGAAAAGAATTGTAAAACTAGTTCCCACTGAGTTATTTTGAAGTTTTTGGGATTTCAAAGCAAGCTGGATTGTTTTCCATATGATACCATTGTATCTTTCACACTGACCGTTTCCTTGCGGATTGTATGCTGTTGTGCGACTAGTTGCTATACCATGAGAATCTAAAAATGGCTTTAATTCTTGAGAGATGAGTGACGTTCCCCGGTCAGAGTGTATGTATGATGGCATGCCAAAAATTGCAAATAACTGACCTAAAAAATTTCATTACAGTTGCTGAAGTCATGTCAGAACATGCAAATGCAAAAGGAAATCTTGAAAATTCATCAATAACCGTGAAGATGTAGTGGTTATTTGTTGAAGAGGGGGACTGGACCTTTAAAGACAATATTCAGCCTTTAAAAAAGGTGATGTCGATTTTATGAGAACACCTTGATTCTTGTGAAATTTTGGCTTTAATTCTGAAATACAGGACATGATGCTGTTACTTTTCGAACATCTTCAATAGAAAATGGAAAATTTTAACGTTGAAGAAATGATACATTTTTTTGGTTTATTAAGCATATTTTGTGACAATATCCATAAAGCGTTTCAAATATTTATTATGATGCGTCGATTTATCCCACAAATCGTGACATCGTCCAAATATGCAAATGTGTCTTGCAAACCTTCGTTTTCAAATAAATTATCCACTGTTCGTTGGAAAGATGCGACACCATTAGTGACCCCAAATGGAATTCTTCTGAACTGATAAAGTCTACCACAAGCTTCAAAAGCAGTAAATTTCTTTCATTCTCCCTAATGGGAATCTGATGGTAAGCACTACGAAGATCAAAGTGGAAATACTTTATTCTAGGAAGTGGATATGCATCCGAAGTGTGAATTTATTAATTGTCTTGAATAGTCAATCACCATTCGCTTCTTATGATTTCCGCTGGTAGTTACTAAGGCCTGTGCGCGCCATGGAGAGTCACTTAATTCAATAATGTTCTCCTTTAATAGCTTGTGAATTTCTTGTTCTATAAACTTCGAATCTGCAGCTGTATACCGACGGATTTGACTGCGATTGGCTTACAATTTGCGGAAAGGTTCGAAAACATCGAAACAGGTTCTATGTTAGTTATTGCTAGGCTACAAGTTGTTAAAGGTGACCTTTACCACCAAAACTGACCTCCAATCCAGAATGTTGCTGAGTACATCATGACCAATAATCATATCTGCGCATAGCTGTTCTAGCACCAATAACTTAATATTTTTGTAGAAATTTGACTGTATGTGCAAATCTACAATACAATATCCTAAAACTTGAGACTTAAAAGATGTAGAAGCCATAGATACACATGTTTTGGAAGGAAATTTTTGAAATTTTCTGTTCTTGGTTTATTTTATAACATAAATAACTGTCTGAGCTTCCCGTATGATTAAAGCATCTACCTGAGTGCCATTTACTTCAACTTGAAGTGTGGCTTTTGACAACCATTTAGGAGATGCGGGAGAGATAGTTGCAAGTAAAGCTGATGATATTTTATTGGTTTTGTTAAATATTTAGAGATTGGCAAACTTTGAGAAGTGACTTTTTTGTTGCAATTGTGACAAATCGAATTTCGAGCGGGACAGACAGATCGTATATGCCTATCGTCTCCACAACAATAGCATTTGGGGATACAGCAGCGGCAGTTGAATATTCAGAATTATTTTTCGGGGACTTTCTTTTGGATCCACACTTGCTGATGCGGCAGTGTTATGGAAATGGGAATAATAAGATTCGGACTGATATATTGCCATTTCAACAGACCTAGCCTCTTCAAAAGCCTCATCCAAACTAGGGTTATTTTTCTAGTAGACGTTGTCTTATTTTTGGTGAGCTCAAGCCAGTGATAAAAGAATCTCTAATGAAATCATCTCTGTTTTGATCCGCAGAGACAGCTTTAAAATTACATTCTTTGCTCATTTGCTTAATAACTTGTAAAAATTGATCAATAGACTCACCAGGTTGTTGTCTTCGGGTCGCAAGGGGTGTCGGGCAAATATTTCATTCTTTAGTTTAACATACAATTGTTCCAAAAAAACTTTATTTGCATTCTTATAGCTTGTTGACTCACTGATGTACACAAAAACCTAGAGCAAACATAATTTATGAGTAAATTCAGCTTTCCTTTATCATCTTTGGCCTCGGCGGCTTCAAGGAAGTTTTCAAACGAACGATGCCAATGCTTCCAGAGTTGTGCAGCTGAAGGTGAACTGGGATCCAAGTCAAGCCTTTCAGGACGAAGTAGTTTATCCATGATTTTTATTTAAGTTAATTAAATTGTAAAAGTAAAAGAAACCTTTGAGAATATAAATGTGAATATGACAATAACTTGACAAAGACAATATACATAAAGTGAATCAAGGTAACAAGAAAGTATAAGGTATATCATAACACGGCGCCACAGCCTACACCGCTAGAAGATATTTGGCAACGCTACGAGAATTTTTCCGGAAAAACTTATATCAGTGGGGGTATATATGTTGGCCCCCAAGAAGTCCTGACTTAACTCTCCTGGCCTTTTTTGTGAGGCTATCTAAAGTCCAAGATTGTCGAGACACCACCACGCACCGCACTCTGAGAGCTTAAGAATTGCGTATTTGGGCTAAACTAAACGCTATTTCAAACAAATTTATACGAGATGTTTTTATAAATTTAAGGTCCAGGCTTCAAAAATGCGTGGCGCAGGATGAAAGACATTAAAAGAACATTATAAAAACATAATAAAAATCCGCAATCTTTGTTATTATTTTCGCAAAACATTATGGGACACCCTGTAAATAGTATTTATAATATCAGTTATAACATAAAATTTACGGCTTTAAAAGGAAAAATTTAAATTTTAATTTTTAATAGGCTATAACTTAAAACTTATAAAAAAAATTGATCTGCGGTTTTCAACAAAAAATAATTTTAATTGTTTTCTTTTTAACAGCAGAATAAAAAATAGATTTAATTTTATTTTAAATTTATAATTTTTATTTAAAATAAAAAAAACACTGTATTCTTGAATAACGCCATCTATTTATTTTACTAAAAAGTTTTATATACTTTTACGCCTGGATTTAAAATTTCCTGAAAATAGGTTTATTAGCAAAGTTAATCTCGTTAAAATGGAATACAAATTAAAAAAGATATAATGGTATTAGCCTTAAATAATTTTTAAGCCTTCCATAGCAGTATTAGGAGACGGGACAAGAAAAAATGATTGTGGAATTGTAAGCTTTAAGGTGACGAATCTAAAATTATAATAAATCTGGAACTTTTCGAATATTTCCTTAATTAAATCATTTACAGAATGTGCGCCATCTTTTGGCCAAGGTTCGAACGTGACAATATTTTCAGTAAATTCTGCTAGATGAATTTAATATTAGTATTTGTTTTTTTTTTAAATTAAACAAAGGAATCCCGAGACATGAATAGCGATTGATCTTAACAAAACATGTTCTATATATCTACGGGATTTATATTGGAAAATATTGCTTTCCGAAAGATCAGCAATTTTAAGCGACTCGTGGCATGGTTAGTAATTGGTAGTAAACACCGTGTGCCATTAATTGCGGTTCCAAGCTTACGAATTTTGTTCCTTACCCCAGAACTAGTAAAACAATAAACTTAAATTACACAAGTCGATATAATATTTGTAACATCAATGAGAATGCTAATGTTGCATTTCATGCATTCATACCACGTCCCATTTTCAAGTACCTGCTTTTTTTATATAATGCGATCTTTAAAATCTTGTTTACCTGTCTTAGAACCGGAAAGTACAACAAGACCGCAGGGGGGTTATTTTCACAGTATTGTACAAACCTTTAAGATTTTTATTGTTTTTTTGCAGTTTAGTTGGTTTCTTGGACAGTACAGTCACGTATTAAAGTCGATTTTGATATAAAATGGCAAGTTTGAGTCGTCGATGTTGCAAAATTCCAGCCGATAAGTTTTCTTATATATGTGGATAATTTATTATAAAGTCCCATGCTGGATCTATATGTGAGGAAAAAAAACCTATTTTTTATATTTTAAGTGGGATCAAGATAAAAGTTGGGCTCCTCATGTTTTTTGTGTAAGTGGTCACGTAAATTAAGTGCAGTAGATGTATCGCAAGAAAAATTATTTGCCGTTTTCTGTTCCTATGGTTTGGAGAAAACCTGCTGGCCATGTAAGTTATTGCTACTTTTGCATCACTAAAACAGAAGGGATTTCAACAAAGCATAGAGACAAAATAAAGTATTTAAATTTTCCTTCTGCGCTAAGGCCAGTTTCTCTTAGCCAGGAACTACCGGTACCGATAGCGCCTTTAAACCTAACCATCGACTCAGTGATATCTTTACAAGAATCTGATTTACAACACCAGTTGTGACCCAACATTTTTACCAACTACCAGTGAACCTCACTTAATAACTCAAATTGAATTAAATGACTTGTTACGTGACCTAGAATGGTCAAAACAAAAATCGGAACTTCTTGGTTCCAAGCGAATGGCATTTATTCATAGATTCGTCGAAATACAGTCTAAAAGCAGTCCTTCTTCATATTTAAAACAAAAAACCATCTATGACAATGAAAGAAACCTATGCCAACTTAGCAACCATATTAAATCGTGTAAAATATGAACAGTATCAGTGGGATATCTGTGGAGATTTAAAAGTCATACTACAGTAAAAAGAATTGGCCTTATAAAACTTCTTTTAAACCTGGTCAATTAAACATTAAATATGCCCCCTCCTCCTGTTAACCTCTGGCTACCGCCTCTCTATATTAAGCTTGGACTAATGAAAAACTTTGTCAAACCAATGGACAAAAAATATTGTGGTTTCCTGTACATAAGAGAAATAGTGATGAGCAAAGCAAGACCAAGACCAAGACCGGGCTAGTCTTGGTCTTGGTCTTGCAAGCCTGGTCTTGGTCTTGGTCTTGCAAGCCAAAGGAGGGTCTCGGTCTTGGTCTTGGTCTTGCACCACCCGGTCTTGGTCTTGGTCTTGGTCTTGCTGCAAGAGTCTTGCAGGTCTTGCTTTTTTTTGGTAGTAAAAATTTGAACTAAGTATTATTGAATAAAATATATTTTTTAATACTTAAAAATAAATAAAGATGGAAACTATCTTTTCTGCATTAAAATTATACAATATGCCAATTTTAACCTTACACATACGTTTGAATTATTTGATTTAAAAGTATATTTTAAATGTAGGGGTTTATTTATTTATGCTCAATTTTTAGTTAAATTAAGACACAACCTGTTTTTATACATTAAGTGGCACATAGAAACATTTTGGTAATAAGAATTATTTAAATTTTCTTTGAAGAAGCATAAGCAGAAAAATAAAACTTTTAATTTCAACCAGATATGAAATTTTCGTGAAAATAATTCTAATATACATTGGTTTCTGATTAAAAAAAAAGTTATTCAAAAATCTTTTCAAGGTGGCTCAATACTGTGACAAAGCTCGCTATCTCCAAAACTCGTTCGTTATAGTGAAAGGCTGAATATGAAAAAATTATAGAAAAAAAGGACGAAGATAGGATTTTTTTTCTATTCCAGAATTTTTCAAAGAATCCACTGGCACTCAAGAAAACTCCCTTATTTTTAGCTTTTAACCTAATATATAAAATTTATGACAAAAAATCCATTTAAAAATCAGCACCCTGTATATTATGCTGTAAAATTGTTATACTGTCATATATAAACAATGTCAACGTAGAATGGTTTTTAAATATAATTTTCGGTTTTGATAAAAATTACGTCATTATTATTCTTTTAGCATTGTTGTGCCTTTTACGTCGTTCGGCAGAACACATACTATGTTTGTGCCCAGCAATGGCACGACTAAGATTCGCAATCCTCGGCAATGACACCTTATTGCCGGGGGAGGTGAAAGATCTCTCTCCCAATAGGATCATCAGATTTATATTAGAAGTCTGGACCTGGTGGGAGAAATATAAAAGGGTGTGAGCCACAATAGACCGATCGGTCGCAGTGGAAGGGTGTTATACCCACTCACTTTAAACCTACCTACCTACCTTTTACGTCAAAACTGGAAGTGGTATTTAAAATCCATTTGTATAAAAAATTTTCCTATATGACATGAAAAATATATTTTTTAATAATTCCTCTCTTTTACATTTATATCTTAGTTTTCAGAAGCAATCTAATGGTGCCACTTCTTACAGTGTAGAACAGAAATAATGTTTTTCTGGATTTTAAAAATTTTTGATCCACCCTGTAAGTGGCATCACTTAGCTATTTAAAAAAAACATTTGGAATATGAAAGTTATTTTCAGCTTCTATAACTTTTGTACCCCTAGCTTTTCTCTGTCGTGAACGGTTTCGGAGATATCGTGCTTGGTCGGACCATTAAGTGGCAATCCTATTATTTTTGAAACATGTTATTGAATTTACTCATAATCGTTGTTTAAGAACTGTATAAAATAACAAAGTGATCTATTTAGGTAATTATTATTTTATTAAAGAAACCTGTTACTCATTAAATAATCGCCTTTTTGGCAGTTCTCGACACATTTTTTGTCATTTCTGTATGAAACACCTCTGTATATTGAATTTAAAAAATTGAATATTATAATATTAAAAAAAATTCAGAAGTGCAAGAGTCTTGCAGGTCGGTCTTGGTCTTGCGTAGTCTTGCACTCCTCGGTCTTGGTCTTGGTCTTGCAAGTGAAAAGGCAGTATTGGTCTTGGTCTCGGTCTTGGTCTTGCTGCAAGACCAGACCAAGACCAAGACCGCAAGACCAAGACCGGTCTCGCTCACCACTAAAGAGAAATATTTCCTTAACTAAGTGATGCAAAATTACAAAAAGGCATATTTTTTGGACCTCAGATAAGGAATCCCCTTGATGATCTTCGTTTTCAAGAAAAATTAAATGAAAAGGAATTGGCAGCTTGGACGTGTTTTGTACCTGCAGTGAAAGGATTTCTGGGCAACAAGAAAGATGAAGACTATAAAAGCCTCATAGATGAATTTTTGAAAATCTATGAATTACTAGAGTATCGGGTATCGGATGTCTCTAAAAATACATTTTTTGCACTCCCATTTGATTTTTTCCCGCAAAATTTGGGTGCAGTCGGCGACGAACAAGGAGAGAGTTTTCACCAGGACGATAAAAACAAGACACCAGGGACGCTGGAATCCATCTTTGTTAGTAGTAGTACTGTTGGTTTTTAAAAAGGGATGATGCTACAGAACGCAAAAGTAAAAAGGGAACGTTTTTGTCGCTGTGTCATATCTCGTGCAATATATTTTTCATTCACATAACAACTGATCCCCAGTAATGTTTTTGCATATATTTCACAGGTTTTATATTAAATAAATATATAAGATTGTAAAAATATGTCGTCCCCTCTTTTTTTCTCTTTAAAAAAAACTGTACGAGTTACAATAATTAGCATATCATTTTCGAATTTAGGACTTAAAATAATTCCAAAAACCTATTTTTATCAATGTTACTTTTGAAAAATTTAAGTTTGTTGACTTGTGTCATCACTGTAACCTTTTGTAAGAGCTGGATATAAAAATAGATCTTTTTGATGAACCTGGCAAAATAGAAACAATTGATATCGTCAGATACCTGCTCAAAATATTGACTATTTGTTTTACTTTTATTTAGTTAATGATATTTTAAATAATTAATATTTAAAAGATCCAAATAGAACCATTTACCAATATTTTTCAACAAAGTACAATCATTTAACAAAAACTTTTATACGTCTTCCAGGATTTTTTCACATAATAAAAATTAAAGCAAGATTTCATAACTTACCTACAGAAGATATTTTATATTTTACACTTTCCTATTTACACTTGCCTATTAATATTTATATACAAAGGTAATAAAAAGAACCATAAAATAAGTCAAAACATTATCCCATTTATTCTTATTATGACACAAAATTCCAGAATTCCTAAAACTATAAAAATTGCAGAAACAATGGAAACGATTAACATTTTGTGTTGTCGGCACAACCAAAGGCCGGTTTTGATCTGCGTGAAGAGTACAATCACGGATCGATTTCAAAATGATTGCACCAGTGCAAAAACAGCAAATGCGCGGGTTTT
>JAHBCN010026950.1:0-10344 GCA_019359885.1 Listronotus oregonensis | reverse complement strand
TATCAATTGCTAAATTTTAACCCGTGATCATCATACCTTTTTATTAACCGAACTAACTAAAAACTATAACCCAAAAAGGGAAAAAAAAAAATTTTTTTGCTTTAATCTTTTTTAAAATGGTTTTTAACTATTTTCAAGAAAAGCCCAATGGTAAAATTTACATAGGTAGAGGATTAGGTACAAATCAAAGTCCCCGGAAAAACTCTAGTGCTTTAAACCTGAAATATAAAAGTTATTTTAAATACCATTATTATTTAAGATTTATTGCAAAGTTTAGTGGTTAGAGCAAAATGCAAGAACAAAGCTGCGAGAATTTTTATTTTTTTTTGAGCATCATAAAACCAAAATTCAATAATGTTTGGGGACAAAAAAAATACATTTATGTATTTTTAACAAAATACTGACACAGCTTTTTCTCCATCGCTAATAAAACATCATTTAAAAAATTTGGGAATGCATATATATATATATATATATATATATATATATATATATATATATATATATATATATATATATATATATATATATATATATATATATATATAAAATTTTAAAAAAAAAAAGTTTTATTTAAATTTTTAGCCTGGACTTAAGTCAATAATTTTAAATGAAATTTTTAATTGGATTCAGAATGGGCTTAATCTTTTTTAAAACTTTTATTACAAGAGTCCTTTTTTTTTTAAGGGAACATAGAAGCATTTTTGAAAATTGATTAGGGCGGAATCTGTTCCTATCCATAATTTTTTTTAAAAAACTTACTGGACGATAAAGATTGATTTGATGATGAAAATTTTTTGACAAGATTTTGGGAATCGATTTTTTCAAATTTCTGGTGACCTTTTCCCCAATACAATCAAATTTCCTGATTTTGTAGCTAGGTTTCAAAAGTTTTTCTACAAAAACCTTAACTGCCCTTTTTATTTTCTAAGCCTGGAAACTGGAGTCCCAGCATAAAACAAGTCAGGTTATTGTGCAGGCCATAGATGGTCTACTGGTTGCCAACCAGTTCTCACCAAATCGGCCTTTTAGATAAATTTGTCCAATTTAAAGTTGCAAAGGGATTTTTTAAAAAAATAAGACATTGTTTAGTTCGCAAATTATTTATTTTTTTCGGATAAATACTGATAATTATAATTAGTGAAGGGGACATAAAAGTTCCATTTTTGGGAGTTCAAAAAAAGAACCCCCATATATATATATATATATATATATATATATATATATATATATATATATATATATATATATATATATATATATATATATATATATATATATATATATATATATATATATATATTTTTTCCTATAACCAATAATTAAAATTCCCTTTAGGTTGGTTATTTTTTAGTATGTAAATAAACTTTCTACAAGTGATTACGGTATACAGTATTATTAAAAACAATCAGAGTTACTTATGTTCGAAACTTTAAAAAATTAAATGAATACAATGGAAGTCCGACAAGAAGTTTTTATTCAATCGCAAAATTTCAAACCTAGAGAAACATGTAAAGAAACATTGTTTATTGCTAATGTTTGAAATCTTTTAAAGGACATTTTTGTTAAACAGTGATTTAAAAAAAAAAACTAAAATGCCCGACATTGTCCCCAAAAAGTAATAGTTTTCTATTAAAAAAAAAAACGAATATACATACGATATACTGAATTTCGAAAAAATACTTTCTGTGTAGTATTTGAAAACAAACCCACATTAATTTGTAGGTCGGGAATGACATTACCCGACGTTAATGGGGGTAGTTTTGAGGTAGAAGTTATCTGTATAAGGTCTGTGGCGGCATACTGCGGTTGTCTAAAGGTCCCCCAAATTGCTGGTACTTAGGCTTTATGCAAGACCCGCATTCTGTCAAAAAGATAAAAAAAATGGCGTCTGGTGTAAGTGCCATGGAAATTTTTTTTGTTTATGTTATATAATCGGACCATTTTAATTTGGGAAAGACGTAATCAAAAACGAACGAAGTTTACTGACTTTTTGGACCAATGCGATACATTTTGGTTTAGTAGCTTTTACTTTCTTACTTTCAATTTAAAATGTCCCGAATACAGTTATTATATTTATTTGACAAGTTAACCTAAGTAATGAATGACTTCGACAGGCAATTCGTACGGATATTTTAACAGGGAATGGACACTACTTAAAATTATAATTAATGGCACTAAATAAGATGATTACAGTTTTAGTTAAGTATATATTGAATTTATTTAGCAAAATTTATATGAGGTTATAGTTTCAAGAAGGGTATTAGTCTGGTTCTGGCTTTAAGTGGTCAATATTAAAATATGTTAAGTGTCATTTCTGCTACCTTTGCTAGGAGAGAGGTATTGTAATCGTAAAAACATGCAGTTAAGGTCTTCACTTCGGGTACAAAAATATGGTTTACGTTCTTGTCTGCCTCATGTGCTATCTGTTTATTTCCTCCATAGCTTCCCATCCGAATAAGATAAAAATTACAAATTTGGCACAAATTTTATTAACTAACATGAATTACAATACCAATGTAAACAAAAACTAAAAAGATAGTATTCTCGGTATAAACACAGATTATTTTCATAAAAAATAAAGTATTTTTACCATAAAATATACATTGGTCTAGGTTTTAAGTTCTAATATAAAAAATGTGTATTCTTATTCTCGGGGGTTAAAAGGCAAATTTTTTATTGTAGCGGAAAGGGTAGAAGAGTTTTTTGCTTATGGTTTTCATTTATTTTATAAAATGCGTGGCTTTTTGTAAAACAGTATTTTAATTTGAGTAAACTGTGGTTAAGTTACTTTTTTATAAAAAATAAGTTCTTATACCGTAAAATATATAGTATTTTTAAAAGCAGATGTATTACTTTTTAGTTAAAAAACTAGCGTTCACTTTTTAAAATAGTTTAACCTGTGTTACATGTAAATCATCAAATCTTTAAATAAATTTAATTTGCATGCTATATTAGGATAAGGAAAAACAAAAACAAGAATATGTAGTCATATTTTAAGAAAACCAAATTTTAATTTAAAGTATACATTGATTTTAGATTAGGCATATGTGTTTTCACTCAAAACAATTTGATAAAAACATAGTTTTCGTTTGAAAATAGGTGTTTTTATCAAACCAGAAAATATGCTCAAAAAATATTTTACCGTATACCTATACTTTGGGGATAGAGTGATGAAAAATGATAATGGGCTAACTTTGTGAATGATTCTAAATCTATAGGGGTTTAAAAAAGGGAAAAAAATAGGGTAAAAGGTAAAACAATTAAAGTTAATAAGTGGCACTTTCACGACTTTAGTGATAAAATAAGTACAGGAATTTAAAAATAATATTATTTGTTTATTCAAAATGAAAAAGGGTATATAATATTTTTTTATTATTACGGATAAAAATTAAACGACCTTGTTTTACATCTTCAATATTTTTATAACAAAATAAAGTGGATGAAGCGCCTTTTTACATTAGTTTTCATATTAATAAGGAAAGTTTGGAAAAACAACTTTTGCAATTTTTTGATTTGTAGTATTTTTTTTAAACCTTATTATATTTTGTTAAAAAAAAACAGTTAAAAAGAAGACAAATTGTTGCATTTTTTAAGGTTTGTAGCATAACAGAAAATGTGTATTTTCATAATATTTTTTTACTATTTAAAATTTCATGTTTTTTTTTATTTTCTCTTACTCCACATTCAAGTAAGTTTATGTAAAATAAGTTTTGATTTTGAGAAAAAATAATAGAAATACTAAAAAGAAATATTCCAAAGTAATATTAAATAAAAAACTGGAAAAAGTGTTAAAAAATTGAATTGAGACCCCTAAAATCAAAATAAATTAAAAAGTAAGGCATTTAAAGATATTATAAAAATCAAGGCTCTTGATTAAGATTACTTTTGATGTTTAAGGATTAAAAAAAAAATAGTTTAAACAGACTTAAAAAACACGCTTTTATAGCAAACCTAGAGTTGTCGCGAGACACGAGATACGAGACGTCTCAGCTCGTCTCGTCTCGAACCCATTTTGCCTCGTCTTGAGAGCATTTTGTCTCGAATTTCGAGACGAGACGAGATAAAATCCGACAGAGACAAGCTCGAGACGAGACAAGACATCTCGAAAAATTTTAATGACTTAAAACCTAACTAAACTAACTATAATAAATCTCCAACAATATACTTCTAGTTCTTAAAAATTATACAGGTTGTTTAAGATTTAGTGTTACAAACTTCGACAGCAGTTGGATCTTGCAAAAATAAGTTTTTATAAACATAGGTCAAGAAATGCATCGTTTCAGAAATACAGCGTGTTAAAAAAAAGAAGCTAAAGTTAATTATATTTTTCAATAATTTTGAATATTTCACTTATGTACATATTTTCCCATAAGAAAAGTGGTATTATTACAGCAGAAATTTCACGTCGTCTAGGCAACGTGGTTTTTCCACTTACTGTCAAATTGACAATACAAAATTTTTTAAATAATAATGTCGGTTTGTTAAATTATTATTTAGTTTTTAGTTAATAAACTTTATCTGTTTTTGATTCGTGAAATATTCTCCCTAAATACCGCTCGTGCTTTAAAATTAACCAGATAATTTTTTACTCATGCGTGTTTTCTTTAAAAATTTCACTCGTCCCTCGGACAATGAAATTTAAGTTTTAACTCTTGCCTGATCGTAAAAAATTATGGTAAATTTTTTAAGCACTCGTGGTATTACCCCGATAAGACAACTTAAAATACAACTATTTTGTCTCTTGATTTTTTTTAATTTTGCTTTGCTTTCAAAAAAAAAATTAAAACCGATTCTTTTTATACCTTTTGAAAAGTAGGAGTTTTACTTTGTCTCTTGTATTTTAAGTTGTTTTATTAAAATAATTGTTTTAAAAAATTATGTACAATTAAAGCTTCTTTTTAACTTTAGGACCCTGCGTATTTCCAATTTCGAAACGATGCCGATGCATATCCGGACTTATGTTTATAGAGACTTTTTTTGCAAGATCTAACTGCTGTTAAAGATTTTAAAACTATTGCTCAAACACCCTGTATAATTATAAGAAAAATTTCTAGAAAACATTTTACCTGTGTTTTGTAATAGAGTTTATAACTTTTGTTCCATTATCTTTTCGATTTTTTTTTCTATTTTGTGAACATTTTTATGTCACTTATATGTTCTATATTTTAATTTTAAATAAAGAAACAAATTATTAGGTTCTTTATTTTATTTTTAGTTGCATATTATGGGTGTTCGTTAAGTCTGAAATCACCAATTTTTTGAGAAAACTACACAATTTTAAGAAAAGCTCAATCACGTTAACTTTTATTTTACAATGCGTGTTATAAAAAATATAAGCACTTATACAAGGTGTTCCAAAAAAGAGACATCATAAATGGGACAGCTCGTATTTTTTTACGAATTTTGTTTCTACGGTTTATTTCAAATGTTTTTCATTGCCTATGCAGAGGGTTGTTTTTGCATGTTTTTCTATTAGTTAATCATATGCCGCTATTATGTTTTAAAAAGTTTTATTTTAAACTAAAAACAATGCATCCTTCTTAAAATACATACCAGTTTGCAGCAGATTTTGCAATTAGTTTGTAGGTATATAGTGTACAGGGTGAGTCAACGATGGCGAGGAGTAAGTAATTTAATGCCTTGAATATAAGATTTGTAGATATGTCCTTATGTAAGTATTAGGTATATGGTTAAATAATATGTTAAATTTTAACGATATTTTGAATTAGACAGGGCACGTCCATAAAATATTAGTGTGCCCCAAAAGTATTTTTTTTAATTTAAAATACCTATACCTACTCATATTTTTACATTTTTGGGTTCTATTTATTCAATTCTAGAAATTCCTATACCTACTTTATATTCTATACCCAGAAAGTTACGTAAGTATAAGAATATTGCAATTTAGGTTTAGGATAGTTTGGGTATACTTAATTATTATGGAAAAAGTTAAAAATTGGTAAAAAAAATTGAGAATGAACATTTCTAGAATTAAACATTGGAATTAATAATGTAATGATAACATAATAATATGTGTGTTCCATTTAAAAAATATGTCGTTTTATCACCACCTTGTGTACTATGCAGACATAAAAAAGTAGTTTAAAAAACGTGTAACATGTACCTAAAAATAAAAATCAACGGGTCCAGGCATTTTCCCTAAACTTTCGTACTAATTTTTATTGAAATTATCCTATACATTATTAATGCACTATATATTGAAATTAATTTAATTGAATTAAACCAAAACAACTCGAGACAAACGAGACAAAACAAGACAAGACGAGACAAACGTTTGTCTCGTGTCGTCTCGACCCTTGTCTCGTCTCGAAATACATTATCCCAAAATTTCGAGACGAGACGAGACAAGGCTTTATCTCGTCTCGTCTCGTCTAGCGACAACTCTAAGCAAACCGAACTAAAAAGTAGAAAATATTTTTTAAGTATAAAGAGTCTGTGTTATAGTGATAGAAAGTTTAATAATCAATTATGTCTAATTAATTTGAAATAAGATTAAAATAAAAATAAATTATTAACAAAATAATTTAATTATAGTAAAAAAGTAAACTCTAATTTTGTAAATGGTTACCAATAAAATAATTGTAACATTTAATATTAATTAATAATTAAATTATTTTGTTAATAAGTTAATTTTTATTTTAATCATATTCCAAATTAATTAGTCATAATTGATTGTTGAACTTTCTATCATTGCAACACAAACTCTTTATACTTAAAAATTACTTTCTACTTTCTAGTTCGGTTTGCTAGAAAAACGTAGTTTTTAATTTTTTAAACAAAAATTTATTTGTTGTCTAGTTGAATATAACCATATAAAAGCAAGAGCGATTTTATACATTTGCACCGGGCGCAAAATTGTTAGCCTCCGGCTCTTTGACATAAAACTTACAATCTACTTAATTTTATTACTAATGAAAAACTTATTCCTTCTAACTGATGTCTTATTTAATGTCTGTTTCCAACATCTTTTATGAGCAGTGTTTCCTTTTGGGAGTCTTTAGATAAAATACAAAATATGCCCACGAGATTTTTATGTAAAGAACCTTTTAAATACAAAAAATTTTGTGGTGGCACTAACAAAATTGTTTTAAACATAATGTGTGTATATTAGCAAATTAATCAATATACAGGGTGTTCGGTAATGAATGCGCCAAAAAGCAATCAAAAGTTTAAACTCGTAAAAATAAAGATGTTAAACTAAATATGCCTTAGTAAAATGTCGCTCATTTAAGAGATACAGGATGTTACAGTTTAATTTTCGAAATTGTTATTTCTCTAAAGCTCAAGTTGTTTTTGAGATATTGACATGAAAACCAAGAAAGTAAAAATTGATGGTCTAATAAAACTACGTTAGTTTTTTTAATTTAATTTTTAGCCCTTTTAGTTTTTGAGATATTAATGATATAAATTTAAAATAAAAACGCTAATATCTCAAAAACTAAAAGAGCTACAAAAAATGTAATAAGCAAAAAATATGCCTTTTAGTAAACTCTATAAAAAAGGTTATATACATATTTTTACTAAAATAAGTAATAAAGGAGATAAAAGTAAAAAAAAAATATTTTGGCCATTAAGAATTTCGCTAATAATATTTTTTTGGTACAGGTAAGTGAACCAGCTTCGATCCATCTAAAAACTATTTAAAAATGTTTTATTCATTGAATGAAACAAACTAATACACATGTGCCTCGAGACAATGGGTGTTAACCTGGTGGCACAGTTATTATATTTTTTTTTGGTCCAATAACTGTACCCAACCCGATCCACTTGAAACTTTAACTACAATAAAATTTTAAGTTTATTTAATTGAGAAAAAAAATAACAAGTGCCTTCTCTATCTGGGTGTTATATACCTGACAGGGCGCTTAACATTTCTCAGTCTTCTATTTAAATAATAATATTAATAATTTATAAAGACAGTTACTCGTTCAGAATGATCTTAGGAAAATTTTAATCATATTTTTAACATGAAATTTTTTTTATAGTTTATTTTTATATTTTCAGTGTATTATAATTTTTAAACTTTAATTTAATTAAATTTTAAAATAGTAAATAAATAGATAAATACCATAATTTAAATAAGAATGGCTTTAAGCCTAGAAGTAGATAGCTTAATAAGAAAAATGTTTTAAAAGTTTAATGTTAAATAAACTATAAAAAAAATTTTTTTTTGGTGTTAAAAATATAATTAGTATTTTCTTAAGATCATTCTAAACGAGTAACTGTCTATAAATTATTGGTATTAATATTCAAATCCATAATAAAAATATTTAAAAATTGAGATATCCACATAGTAGCATAGGAGATCGAGAAATGTTAAGCGTCCTGTCAGGTATTTAACACCCAGATAAAGGAGGCATAAAGTTTAAATTTTATTTTAGTTAATGTTTTTAGTAGATCAAATGGGTACAGTTATTGGACAAAAAAAATTAAATAAAATATCCGTGCCACCAGGTAATCCCACATTGCGTCGAGGCACATGTTTAATACTTTGTTTCATTCAATGAATAGAACATTTTAAATTAATTTTTAGATGTATCGTAACTGGTATACTTACTTGTACCAAAAAAATTGTTATTAAAGAAATTTTTAATGGCCAAAATCACTTCTTTGTTTATATCTCCTTAATTACTTATTTTATTAAACATGTTTATATAACCTTTTTTATAGATCCTAATAAAAAGCCTATTTTTCGCCAATTACATTTTTTCGTAACTCTCTTGGTTTTAGAGATATTTGTGTTTTTATTTTAAATTTAAATCGTTAATATCTCAAAAACTAAAAGGTCTACAAAAAATTTCATATAAAAAAAACTGACGTAGTTTTATTGAAGTTTTCGATTTATGTTTAAAAAACGATTTTTCACAATACTTTTTAGGGTAAGAAAAAATGCAATTTAAACCCGCTGAGCTGAGGCAACAGTGCGGCTTTGAATTGACTATTTTTCATAGTAATATAAATAAAAATGTTTCATACGTATCTCCTATTGGCTTGGTTTCTTGCGGTGGCCTCCCGGATAAGTATGTGTCTAACTAAATGTTGATGACAACCTGTAATAAACCTCCTTTCATAAATACTTTTTCTACTTTATAAAAAAATAACCTGCATTTTCTCTTCTCTGTTAGAGAAGTCTATCGAAGCAATTAACCAATCAATCAACTTGAATCCTTCAGATGTAACTAAAACTTTTTAATTTTATTATACTGTGATATAACAGGTATCCGCAGGAATTTTATTAAAAATGTCTGTTATATGTCGGCCAATTAACGTTACTAATTGCTATTGCATATTATGCATTCCACTTTTACAACTATTAAATTTCTATATTAATTTTTCTGGCTTACTACCAAGTTTCTAAGTATCGTTTTCAGGCTGTAAAATTGTATTAATTATACAATATAAAATTTTAAATTAGGTATACGGGCGTGAAATATCAATTTAGTTTTGCCGCATCCAGTTTTCCGGTCTACATATGCGGTCTAAACACGCGAAACCGAATTCAATTAGTAAAGTCATTTTCAATTACGAACAATATTTTCTATTGGAGACTTTTTACGTTAACAGTGTTTTCCGCGCTCCATATCTGTGTTAGATGATAAAGGTAGGTCTGTTTAACCTAAAATAAACAGTCTTCTTGTAGATATCCATTGATTGATTTTTTTATTAAATGCGTTATACAGGGTGATTCATGAGAAAATGTCAATACTTCAGGTACGTAGTCGGGGTCCAAAAATAAACATTAAAGACTATACAAATATGGGTCCGCTAGGCCTTTGTTTCCGAAAGTTTTTATTTAGTTTTTCTATTTTTTAAATAAAATTATAAAACCTAGCTTATGTTTTGCTAAACATAATTTAAAAACAAAAAATTAATTGAAAATTAAAATACACCTTGTTTAATTATACATTTTGTTTTTTTTTTAATTTTGCTATAATAAAATCAGATGCGTCGTAATTTTTCTAAATCCAAATATCTCAAAAACGGTTGCTTGATATCAACTTTTAACAGGTATACCTTTTTGACGTAAAAATCGCAAAACAATTATTTAATTTACTTAAAAATGTAATACAGGGCCGTACCAAAAAGTTGTGATTGTTCAAAATAGTAAAAAGACGTGTAAGTGGCATCCCCTACAAGTAAGAGCCGTACTAAGATTAGGTTCGAATCCGTCATACCAAAAAACCCCCGGATACCAATTTTTACTCCAATATATACATTATCACAGATTTTATTTAAAAAATGGAGAAATTAAATAAAAACTTCAACATCCTGTATTTCGGAAACGAAGGCCTTACTGACCCATATTTGTATAGACTTTCA
>JAHBCN010026949.1:0-10370 GCA_019359885.1 Listronotus oregonensis | reverse complement strand
AAAGAAACAGGGTTTACTTGTTTTAACCCAGTTTTTTCGTAATTTTACACTGTTTTTGGCGGAAAAAAATATTTTCTGAGACCGCTCCCCCTCTCCACCACATAAAATTAGGTGAGACTCAGCCCCCTCATACATGTCTCACGTTATTAATGGACTAAGTCGAAAAAAGTAAATTTTAGAAAAGAGAAAAAAATAGGATTTTTGATTATTGATACTGGCGTGGCGGCTGGATTTACAAGATTCAAGGCTAAGATTTTGTACGTAAAAAAATGATTCCGTAAAATTTTCGAGAAACTGCAGTTCCGATTGGGATGTGCGACAAGTGAAATTGTTTTGTTTATGTTTCTTAAAATCATTCAAAATCATATTGATATCTAATCAATTAGAACATTATTATTTTACTGTATTTAGAAATGTTTAATTTTTTTTTTTTTTCTTTTTTCTTCATAAGTTTGTAAGCTAATGGAAAAATTAATTAATTCCCAAAACTTAAAGTATTTCCATTCCACACCGCACCTCCTTTTCATTGTCTCACACATGATGGGCTTCTTAACAGACTTCCTTCTTACTATTTTTCTCCTAAACTTTGTTCTTGGCTCTCCAGTTTCCTTTCTTATTGACGAATATCAGTTATTGTATATGGTAATTCTTTCAGCTTTTACCAAATTAATGCAGGGGTGTCCCAGGGCTCAGTACTGGCACCAACTTTGCTTCTTCTTTATGTCAACAATCTTCTTCTTCCACAATTAATTATATACATAGTTTTGCTGACAATGGTACCCTCCGCTCTACTATTCAATTTCTCAAGCCAGCCACTGAACCTGATTTGGAAGACAAGCACAGGGTAATAAAGTTATCCTTTCACGAGACCTTAAACTAACCTTGGATTGGGGAGCCAAAAATCTAGAAAGTTTTTGGAATAATTCAGAAAGTTCTTAAAATTTCCGGAATTATCAAAAACAATTCAAAATAACTTAACTAATCATTATCTTAATATATTTGATAAATTGATAAATCAATTTCGTATATACTATATACAACGTACGTTTACTGATACAAAGGTTTATTTACAAATATAAGATAAATAATTGCTTATACAATTATTAAGCGTGCGATGTATTTCGACTCGGGCAACGCCGGGTTTTGCAGCCAATATAATTATACCGGGTGACACAGCGGACATGTAACAGCCCATAAGTTTTTTATTTATTAGAATAGATTTTTAAAATTTGGGCTATGCACCTGTAATGAGAATACACTTTTAATGAATAAATTAAAAAAAAATACTTCGGTAATTTTTAAAATTTTTAAAAGGTATTTTTTTAACGCTTAATATCTTAAAATCTAAAATAGAAAACTTCAATTTTCATTTAATGTTACCTTAGGTCAAACATTAACTATTTTATATAATTTATTAGAACTAGTATAAAGAGCTGATTTTTTTAAGGCAAGTACTCCCAAAGAATACATATCAAAACATAAATTCGCCACAAAACATATTTACAATGTTGTTACTTGTTAATCAGATGCAAATTCCACTTCTGGAATTGCTACTTTGGTAAATCAGTTTAAAAATGTATCATATTTCTAGAAGCTATTAGGCATTATTGTCTAAAAATTTTAACATTTTAAGTGGTAGTAACGGTTGGGCTATATTATTTTTGTCGGAAAAATTGTTTATCTCAGCCGCTGCAAAGGTCGGCGGAAAATAGCTGGGTTTTGAAAGAAAAATTATTATTATTGTAGATTTTGCTTGAAATCTTATTAGGAAGCTTCTGTGAAACTGTCAACTTAATGATGATTTGTTGCGACAGCTTTTCTTTACTACAAGAGCTTTTAACGGCTTAGAAAAGGCTGTTAAATGGTATTCATCCTAAATATATTTAATAAGTTCATAACAAACCTAATAATGAGAACATTTTAAAATAAAAACTAAATTAAAATTTGATAATTTGATGAATATAAATTTAATAATGATTTTTATATAGAACTTAGAATAAATATTAGCTACGTACTTTGTTATAACTAAAGGGCTTTAAAAATCTTAGTATTTATTTAAAATTTACATCAGTTGTTTTCTGTTAAAAAAATTATCTACCTAGGAATTTTCTGGGTGGCCTTTATGACCTCAAAGGCAAACTTAAGGATTTTTGTAAAATAATTTGAATTTCTGGGGTTAGGTTAGGTTAAGTTTAAAGTGAGTGGACTTTTTACGCCCTCCACAGCGACCGCTTGGTCTATTGTGGCTCACACCTTTTAATATTTCTCCCAATAGAAATGTACTTCTAATGAATCCGATATCAGATTGGAAGAGAGTTCTTACATTTCCCCTTACTCGTGTCGCTACCGGACACGAGCACAATATGTGTTCTGGTGTCCCTGTCTTCTGGAAAGTATGACGAGCAGACGATTAGATCCGTCATGCCCTCCTTTCCCGGTTAGTGACGTGGGTAGCTACCAGGTCCTTGTTACAGGAACCAGATGTTCTTTTTGAGGCAGTATCTCTGGCCTTTCCCTATGAAAATTGTTCTAGCCGCTTTATGTTTCCTTCCTAAGCACCTATTTGTTCGAGATGGATTAGCCCTTCCCGTGAAATAGGTGCCTGTGACTTCAAAGGCACCTTTCGAAACGGATTCACCCGTTTCGGTCGGCGCACCTTTGTCTGCTTGTGTTCTTGGGTGGCACCTTTCGAAACGGATTTATCCGTTTTGGTCAGCGCACCTTGGTCACTTTTTTCCTATAAAAGCGGTTCTGTCCACTTTCTGTTTGGAGCTAGGAAAGTAATAGTCCACCACGACAGAGCCCCGCATTACCGCAGTAAGGCTAGATACCTGCGAGAGGTCGCCCTGTATCTCAGAGGTACCGTCATTGACTTATCAGCACGGTATGCTAACACCTTGAGTGTTCCGTGTTCGTCTTAGCTTTGGATCCCGTTCCATATGCTAGCAACAGAAGTTGCCGATAAACAGCAACTATAGCGCATGTTCCAAAAGATTCTACTGGGCCCAACCACGATATTGACGTGCGAAAACACGAAGGGAAATTTCTGGGGTAGTATCAGCTGTTTATAAGTTTAAAGTTAATTTTATAAGAGCTAATTAAATTTATAGTCGCTCGTCTGCTCAGTTACACCACATTGCTTTTTATTTTAATTGCTCTTTCTCCAGCTTAGGTTCTATTTCGCTTAAAATACTAGTCTAGAATTTAAGGCTTAAGTTACAGATACACAAACATTTATTTTACTCGCGTTTAAAAGTACATGGTAACGCGCGTTGCAGCATTTTGGAGTGGAAAATTTTACTAGACTGAACTAACCAGAACTGGAATCATGACGCGCGTCATAATGCGTCTTTAAAAAAACGTAATACAGGTCTAACCTTTTTTTGTTTTTTTTTCGTAGATACCGATTTTGAAGTATGCGTTTGTTTTAGTGCTCTTGGTATACCAATTTACGCCTGCTTTGACGAGATGGGTTAATTTCCAAATATTCTACTTCTTTAAAAAAAAGAATCCTTATTCCGGTAATCATTAAACATTTGAAATCCTTTGGTTCTTTCTTACAGGAAATAGACGTTTAATGTTTCCTGCGGATTGACCCACGTATTCCTCTCCTATATCATTTAAATACTATGGTTAAAGATCCACTTACTCTAAAACACAGTCTAAATGTCTGTTCCTAGTAATAATAGCCTCGTTAGTTACGTATCCTGGACGTAACATTTTTAAAAAAAAGAGTGTCAATAAAAACCATAAGTTAAATAATAATAGCATACTACATTGTATGGGTTTTTCGGGCTTATTTGCCGTGGTCTGTTGGTATTTCTACCTGACATTTCGTCTACTACTGCGGCAAACAGTGTCAAAGCTGGGTCCAAGGTCGAAGTACTCTTTCTGACGGCTCACGGTTGACTGTTACGGTGACTATCGAGGCTTCTGCTTTTGTTGGAGTTTTGGTGGACTGGGCTTTCTGTTCCGTTTCAGCCAATGGGAAAGGACTTGCATTTTCTGCCTTCATTTTTAGCGTTTTAGTATTTTTTAGTGCTGGTATCCAAGTTTTACAAAGATTAAAGCCCTCTTCTTTTCAATTAAAGTTGTTCTTATATTTTTTAATTTCTATTGCCTCCCTGTATATTTTTGGATAATAATTGGCTGTTGTATCTAGGACTTGTGTGTCATTAAAACGGATGCTATGATTGCCCTGTGAAAGTGCGTGTTCAGCCACAGCGGATTTATCTGTTTGTCCATATCGGCAACTTCTTTTGTGTTCCTTAAGCCTGGTGTTGATACTGCGCTTTGTTAAACCTATATTAACCGACCCACAGCTGCATGGAATTCTGTAGACTCCTGGCGTCGAGAGGATGTTTCATTTATCCTTAGCGGATCTCAGACTTTGCTGTATTGTGGTTGTAGGTTTAAAAGCAGTTCTTATTTTGTGACTCTCCAATATCTTTCCTATTAGGTCTGTTACATTTTTAATATAGGGCAGAATCATTGTTATTTCTAAAAAATGTGTGTGTTTATTGTTTTTTTGGTTTTTGCACATGTCTTATTTCATTCCTTGTGTAGCCGTTATTTATCAACGCCTTCTCCAAATGTTGCATCTCTGCATTAAGTATTGGGGCTAACATATTCTTTAAACTGGGTCTGTCAGAGTCTTGATTACGCCTGTTTTTTGTCTTGGGTGGTGATTAGATTTCTTGTTAAGGTACCTGTCCGTGTGTGTAGGTTTTTTATATACTCTGTGCCCTAACTTCCCGTCTTTATATCTCTTCACCAATACGTCTAAAAAGGCAATGGTTTTATAATGTTCTGTTTCCATTGTAAACTGGACTCGGACCCGCCTTTAATAATGTCTTCCGCAATAGTAGACGAAAGGTCAGGTAGAAATACCAACAGACCACGGCAAATAAGTCCGGAAAACCCATATAATTTAGTTAAAATGGGCCGTGAAAGCTAACACACTTCGATTATGATAGCATATTTTATTCTGGAATCCACTTTTGCTGTATATAGTCAGTGAAAGAAATATTGCTACCAAAGGACGTAACTGGTTTTGATAATACATTATATAATGTTATTGAAGAACATAAAGAGTATTAATTCTTTGTCACCAATTTTCAATGACAAAAGCCTACTTAGTTAGCATCTTGACGCCTATTCATAGAGATTTTGTTTGGAAATATATTGTATTTTATTTCTATCTACCAATAACACGGCCCCACAAAAAAAGTGTTCGGACTTGTGGGTCTGAAATATGTATTCCCATGTATTTTTTACGCTAAATCCGATCCTAAGCTCAGAAATGGCCCTCCACGTCTGGAATTGGCCCCAGGAGTCAAAAATGGTCTCTTTAGGGCCTGAAGGATGGATTCCGGGATGAGGCGAGGTGCATTCTCAAGCCAAAGCCGGATTTGTGATCGAAAAGTTTATAGCCAACTGGAATTCCCCGTCTGAAACCGGAAAAATGACCCCCTAGTTGTCGAAAAATCGTGTTTCGGATACCGCAATCGCACCAGTGGTATTTTTATGTACTTTTGTATGGCCAACTGGAATTCCCCGTTTAGGACCGGGAAAAGGACCCCTTAGGGGCCGGAAAATCGTGTTTCGGACGCCGCAATCGCAACAGTTGTATTCTCATAAAAAAATACTCCTGACAGGGTTGGAAAATTGAGTGATTTTAATATGTTCTTCTACTCTGCAAGTAGGTTTGAGAATAGCTAATTTAAGAATAGCTCCTAAGTGATAGTTTTTCCGAGTATCTAAAAAATTCTGAATGCTTGATCTACCGATCCCAATGCCTCTAAAAGTACATAAAAATAGCAAAATTGCGATGGCGGCGCCAAGACATAATTGTTTGGGCCCTTAGGAGTCATTTTTCGGTCCCAAACCGGGAATTTCAGTTGGCCATAAACTTTTTAACCACAAATCCGGCTTTGGCTTGAGAATGCACCTTCGACCTCGCCTCATCCAGGAATCCATCTTTTAGGCCCTATAGAGTCCATTTATGCCCCTTGGGGCAATTCCAGACGTGGAGAGCCATTTCTAAGCTCGGGATCGGATTCAGCGTTAAAAAATACATTGGAATATGTCAGACCCTTAAGTCCGAACACTTATTTTTTTGTGGGGCTGTGTAATTTTTGCTACCGTTTAAGGCATGGGATGAGTAATAAGTCTTAGTGATTTTGGCGGATTTAAACTTTGAATGTGTTCTTTCTGATCATTTTGAAGTCTAAGGAATTTTTCATGTGGACGTTATGACTACGGTTAAAATTTTCTTAAAGATGATTTGATTTTGTTATATATAATCAGCTACCTTTATGGATATTTTCCAGGTCTTTTGCTGCTCTCTGTTAGCCTTACATCGTTAGTGATGGTAATGTTGATATATGTTTTATCTGGTCTTTTGAGGAGATCAAGTTTATACATGGAACTATTTTATAATTTTGATGATTTGTGTTGGAATTGGTTGGGAATTTTTTAACGAAGATCACTTAATTGTGTTGAATAAGTTCTGTTTCATAAAAGTCGCAGTCCTGGTTGTATGTGGATTTATAAAATGTTTTTATCAACTTCGGTTTTTGTCGTTCAGGGTGTATTTTTCACCAACCTATCTTCGGTGTTCTTTTTGTTTATTTAAATTAGTTTTTTTATTAAGTTTCTTAAATGTACATTTTCTTTATAGTTCATTTGCTAGGATAAGAGGCTTCACTGTAACGATGAATGCTTTACCTAACGAGGCAGCTTTTTACAGTGTCCATTGTGTAAGATTGCAAAATTTAGTAATTAAAAACAAAGTAAATAATATAGTCAAATAATAAGTAGCTAGTTTTTTATGCAAACATTTTTCTGATTAAAATAAATATGTAAAGATGGTAAAATCCATGTGTACCGCCCAATGTCTTACGTGGGCGCTTTTACTACTACTATCTTTTATTACGGTCTTAAATTATAGTTTAGGTCCTAGTTTATACCCGCAACTTACTAAATAAAGAAAAAGGCCATAATTTAGTTAATAGTTTGGCCCATTCTATTATTCAAAGACCATTGCATGTTTCTACATTAAAGATTTAATTAATTTATTCTGGCAAATTTGCCAAAATGTGCTACAAATTTAATAAGGCAGCAACAATGACACTATTTGCCTGCAGTAAGTTTTAGCTTGTGTTTCGGAGTAAGTAAACAGCATATTCTACTTGCAGTTAAATGAGTTTAAATACCCTGTTATTTTTTACTTTTTATAGTATACGTAGCAATTAAAATATAACTTAATTAAATAAATTATTAATTATTAGAAATAAATATAAACAGTTAAAACGTTTATCTTATTTATAAATTAAACACAGACCAGCATAAATTTTCGTCTGGTGTTAGTTTAAAAAACATGAAACTACTACTAACGATAATAAAGTTAGAAAAAAAACAGAGGTTAATAAATTAAACTGGGTAACAAATCTCAAAGTGTATACAGTTTATACAAAAAGGACCTGTAAAAAAATACTAGGAGCCGTTTTCATAAAAAACCTACGCATCAAATCTATGAGTACGTGGCCACAACTTTAATGGTATTTATTATGAAATTGCTTATAAAAATTAAATATTATTTTCTTTAGGATCTTAGAAAAATAACAAAATTAAACACAGTCAGTATATTCTGAGTTACCATTACTAAATATGCATTAAAAACTTTTTTAGTTCTTCACTTAAATTTTTTTCTTTTAAAACTTATGATACAGTAATTAAATTGTGAATAAATACAGTGTCTTATATCCTTAGAAATATTCATTGGCGCCGTTTATTTTAAAATCAATTTTTAATGTTGAAAACATTTGTTTGTTTTAAGGTTGATGAAAATTTACCAATTATTATTTTTTTTAAGTAATCGTAATTTGAATCCAGTTATTACAGCCTTTTTGGATAATTTAAACTTAATAGGTCAATTCAAGTCATGTTAACTCGTTGTTCACATGGTTTGTTTAAATTAAATAAATTAAAACTATTTGACTTAGATTTATTTGTACATTGGTAATAAGTAACACTACATAATTGTTTTACACGTCAATTATTACATAATTAAAAAAATAAGGATATTTGTAACATGCTAAAAAAAATAGAATGTTACAAACTACAAAAAATTCAAAACATTTAAACATTATTACAGTTATCAAAAATAAAGTTTCAATAAAGGTAAGTGGATTCTCCGTGGCCCAAGTTCGGTAGTTCTGACTATTAACATAACTGGACAAATGAAACCAAGCTTTATCAGAGAAGAAAGTATGATCCAAAATATCATTATTGTTAAGAATCACATTAAACCATTGGCAGCAATTGCATTTCCAATTTTTTGGTTAGTGCTTTTTGGCAAGTACCAACAGACTTTCCTAAAAAATGTATGGCACAGGTAACATACATTTTAATTTTTATTTCAAATAGTATCCTTACCGGTCTAAGTAGACAACTTTTTCACCGATTTGTTAGGACTGTGCTCCATTCCTGCACCTATATCATCAAGAACAGGCTCTGTAAGCACGGTAGGCCTTCCAGTCAACTTTCCCCTACAAATGCAATTCTTGTTTTCAAAGCGATTTATTAGCACCTGTCCGTGAAGGACAAATGTTTCGTACTCAACAAGATTGAAGCCTTTCGTTAAACTGGTCCATGCAACTTTGGAAAGAATATGACCAAGTTTCATTCTCAATACGAGTTGCACTACTAAAATGTGCCATTACTATAAACGCAGTCCACATTTTAAATGTTTTGTAAAAGTAAAAAACAGTTTTATTAACATAAACCCAATAAGAAAAACACATGTAACTTACCTTTAAAACTCAAAATATGCAAAGTAGTCCTCAAAAGAACATTTTTAAGCTTGTAAGCAATATTTATAAACTTTTTTCCAACTTGGCAACATTGTCAATAGGAACGAAACCAAGCAGTGGCGCCACTGCACGTGGTTTACGAACATAAATGAAGACCCTGTATAAGCGTATGGTGCAAATTAACAAATATAACATGAAACATGTCTCCTCGGTAGCGTAGTGGTCAGAGTCGGCTCGCCACGCCGTCGCCGGCCATCTGGGTTTAATCCCCAGCCGGAAAGACATATTTTGGTATTAGTTATTTAAAATAACGTCCATGATGGCACCACCGGCTTGTCTAAAAGCTGCTGTAAAATGCAACATTTGCATGTTTCAGTTAAAAACCTTCGGGTTAACCCCGAAATAAATTTCTATTTCGGCCATTGACTAAAGTATTTAACTTTTCAGTCAAACGTCGAAAGTAAAATAATCTGTTTCGGGCTTTGCCTAGTCGATTCTAGAAGAGACTGGCAGACTCGGTCAAAAGTCGACTGTACTTGTAACACGTTTAAATAAGTTTATACTTGCAGTTAGGTGTGGTTAGTTGTGGTTAGTTTTGGTTAGTTGTAGTTAGATGTAAATGTAAGAGATCTGACGTATTGTGCCATTCTAAATATCATAATGCTTCACCATATCTGAATAAAGACTATTTTTTTTTATTTTATCTATGAAAATATAAAAAAAATTAACATTAAAATAAAAAAAAATCGTTTTATTACATCTAATTTGGAAAACTGAGACTTTCTAATACCTAACTGAAGTTTGACTGGTCAAACCCCTATTTCATTAAATTGAGTTTTGACGTTTGCCTGACCAAATTAGTTTCTCCTAGGTTTGACGAAAATTCTTTAGTCAGAGGCCGAAAAACTTCATTTGTTTGGGCTTTGACTAAGACTTTCTGTCAGACCTGATATATATACAGGGTGATTCATGGGAAATGTCAATACTGAGGAACGTAGTCGGGGTCCAAAAATAAACATAAAAGCCTATATAAATATGGGTCCGCAAGGCCTTTGTTTTCGAAATACAGGGTGTTAAAATTTTTGTTTAATTTTCCTATTTTTTAAATAAAATCTATGATAATGTGAATATCGGAGTAAAAATTGGTATCCAGGGTTTTTTTGGTTGACGGATTCAAATCTAATCTTACTACGGCTCTAACTTGTAGGGAGGGCCACCTACACGTCTTTTTACTATTTTGAACAATCACAACTTTTTGGTACGGCCCTGTATTACATTTTTAAGTAAATTAAATAATTGTTTTGTCATTTTTACGTCAAAAAGGTATACCTGTTAAAAGTTGATATTAGCAACCGTTTTTGAAATATTTGAAAAAATTAAACAAAATGTATAATTAAACAATATGTATTTTAATTTACAAAAATTTTTGTCCATAAATTATGTTCGGCAAAACATAAGCTAGGTTTTATAATTATTAAAAATTCCACCATTTACTTCTGAACACCCTGTATCCTAGAAACAAAGGTCTTGCGGCCCCATATTTATATAGACTCT
>JAHBCN010026948.1:0-10348 GCA_019359885.1 Listronotus oregonensis | reverse complement strand
GAAAGTTGTATTGCGAAATTTTATTACATTTTAACGAAATAGCTTTTGTAGTGGTTTAAATTTTAAAATTTTTAATTTTAAAAGGGTTTTTTAAGTGCCCCCACAAAAAAATCATTGGGGTGAAAGATAGGTGACCTGGCGGGCCAAAGTATCCGGTACCGTGGACCAATAATATTGCCTTAAAAAGATTTTTAGGTATTCAAAATTGGGGGATTATGGGGGGAACCATCCATTTGGTACCAGATATTTGATCTTCCCGAACAATTTTTCCCAAATGGGTCAATTTATTTTGAAATAAGCCAAAGGGTTTTTTCTTCAGGTTATAGCCAAAAAGGGTCCAATTTTGGGTTCCCGATTTTTTCCCACGAATACATTTGTTTTTGGGGAATTGTTTTCCGAGAAAACGATGTTCATTTTCTTGCCCCCAAACCGGCAATTCTAAACATTTGGTTCATTGTTGAGGTGAATGTACATTCATCGGAAAACAAATATTCTTAAAAATTCCTATCGTTATTTCTCTTCCATCTTTAAAAATTCCATTCTTCGCTCTTCTTTTCCTTTCCCTGCAGTTTCTGATGTTTTTCAATTTATACGAATAACATTTGTGTTTTTAAAGTGCGCAATACCTTGTATGATGTTTATTTACTTTTGAAGAACCCTCTACTAACCATTTTGTTTCTCCACACTCAGTAAATATTAAGATTTGTTCTCTTTTTTTGGGCTCTACTTTCGATACCCTCAATTAACTATTTAAATAATTTATTACGGTACCTTGAAACAAATAATTTTTTTATATATTAAACAATTAAATCTTATTCGTTATTCAAAATAATAAGATATATAATCTTTTAAAACCAAATAACAATATTCTAAAATTAAATAAATAACTTAATCTATATTTAAAATTATAAACTTCATCAAGTCCTAGGTCTTCCTGGATTTTCCTGGGACCATTTTTCCCCCTTGCAAGCAAAACCAATTCTTTGGTATGAAACTTGAATTTTTTGCATTTTTTTTTTTGAAATTTCATTAATAAAACCCTTAGCCTCATCACCCAAAGGAAAAAGTTTCAACAGCAAAAGGAATAAAAATAAAGCGTTCTTCAACTCTTTATATTTAGATGTTTTTTTTTCTCGGGAATAGAGCAGCCCACTACAAAATTAGAAGTTTTTCCAGATAGGTTTTCAAGGGTGGCTGCAAATAGCTCCCAAAGTAATTGTTTTCCATATTTCCCGGGGAAATTTAAAGGGCATTCCATCTACCCGTTTTCCCTCGCTTCTGCAAACTCCAAGAGGGTCTAAACAGAAGGATTTTCAGCTAAAATCAGAGCTCTTTTGAAATGTCATTTATCTACTGTGTCTAGAAGAACGCCCTGGCTTTTTGCACAACCCATGTAATAAAAAAAAATTTTGGAAAAAGTGGCCCCCCGGCAAGTCTGAAACGTGGGAAAAATGGAATGTTTTTTTGTCTAACAAAATTTTCCCCAAAGGGCGAAGATGGAAGTGCGTTAATCCGCTTTTCCCAAAGGGGGCCCGAAGAGCAAGTAGACGTGCCTTATTTCACTTGTCTGGCACATGTTTGTAATATATTTGTGCACTTGGCAAATTAAAAGTCAAAATCTTTCTGTTTTTTTGGGAATTCTTGTGGTTATTTTGAAGTTTCAAACAATAACCATCTTACAAAACAATTGCTAAATCATTATCTACTGTCGCAAAAATATAGGAAGGAAAAATTTTTGGGAAATAAACCTGACACTCATTGATTGAACCTAAAAGGCAGAAATAGACAGGGGGATGTATCCTTTCCAAGACCTCCCAAAATTTTTCTGGAAGAGTGCTTGTAACCGAATTTTAAATTTTAAAATCACAATTTGTTATGTCTTGAATAAATTTTGTAATAATTATCAAAAAACAAAGTAATTCTGGAGATTTCCAACAAGGTGAACATCTTAACAAATAAGACATTCGAGGTATGGCAAAGGAATATTTAAGTAAATAATAGGAAATATGTGAGTCTATAAATTTTAATTTGGTGCTAAGAGATTTTAAAAATTCTGTACCTTTGAACTCGAACTTACTGACAATACGTTTAATAGTTGAAACGGACGAAATGGGCTTGGTGGGGAAATAAACTGAAAACATTTCAGATACTAGGTTTAAGGTTTAAAATGAGTGGGTATAACACCCTTCCACCGCGACCGATCGGTCTATTGTGGCTGCTCTAAAACTGTTTCCGCATAATGCCCCTTAATTATGAATACTTTTTCGTCGATTGAATAATTCATTTTTTTTTTAAAATACCGACAGTCACTGATTAATTGACACTTTTCCTCATGTCAGGGACAATATTCATTTTACTGGTTTGGTAATTTTTCAATTACATTTAATTGAATAATTCTAGATTCGCTTATTAATAATAATAATAATAATAATAATCGTCTTTTATTAAGTGATAAGGTTACAATAATAATACAGTTAGGTATATTACATCTATATGATCAGATTTGTAAATCAACCCTATCACAGCCAGCCATATTAGGGCGATATTTAGCCAATTAGGATCGGCTACTCCACCATACAATCCCAAAAAAGCTGGAGTTCTACAATATTGAAGAAAAATGATAAATATTATTACAAATATAATCTACAAATAATATAAGATAATATAAGTAGATTCAATAAATCTCCATTACACACACTTACACACACATATTCAAGAAACTAAAGAATAATATGCGGATGCCTAAAACCATTGTGATTGAAAAAGAGATGCTCGGTATCTCCTCCTAAAAGACTCAAACACTTAAAGATTTAATATCGTTTGGTACTTTATTATAAAGATTTGTAGCTTGATGTTGGGCAAAGCCATTCCGAAACAAAGCCTCCATATATCTCTCGGTACCGCCAACATACTCCCCATTGCGTATAGTTCTATTATGAAGGGTGTCGCGCTATTAGTTTTGCGCGCAGGTAGTAAGGAATGCCAGAGGTCATAATTTTATGCAAGAAAACAGCAACTGCAACCGTCTTCTATTCGCCATATTAAGTAATTTCAAATCCCTGATACTTTCTTGATACATGATCAAACTTGCGCAGGGAACACACAAGACGACAACATGAATTTTGAACCCGTTGAATCCTTCTTCCGATATGTATAGTCAAAAACGGACCATAAACAAATGAACAGTAATTAAAATATGAAAGTACCAGGGTTTCAACAAGCATAACTTTTAAGTTTCTTGGATAGAATCACGATTGGCATATATAATTCTTAAATTGCAGTAAGCCTTCTAATGAGGGAGTTAACATGTTCATCAAATTTGAGACCACCATCTATTATGACCCCCAACGATTTCGCTGATTTTACCTCCGGCACAGTTTGTCCATTAATATTTTGTTCACCCTCTCGCTAAGGCGTACAGCCTTGACCCCACCAAAGTAAAGAACCTGTGACTTTTTGGGGTTTAATAAAAGGTTGTGTTTTTTTAGGTCATTTATCATATTTAGCTCTCTGTTCATGCTATACTCAGCAATATGATGTTCATAGGGGAGAAAGCTATATTTTAATTGAATATCATCAGTATATGCTTTGATATGAGCTAAATCCTCTATCTTTGTTTCCAAAATATCTGCCGAGTATATCAAAAACAGAAGCGGACCCAGCATCGAACCTTGCGGTACACCTGATACTACAGGCAACAAAGATGACATTTGCTCCTGCAGCACCACTCTCTGTGACCTTTCGAAAGGGGTAAGACTTAAAAAATTTGACCGTAATGTTATCAAACCGTAGTGTGCAAGCTTGGTACAAAGCAGCTCATGATTTAAAGTGTCGAAAGCTTTCGAAAAATCCATAAAAACGAGAGACGCAACCATTCCCGCATCCAAATCGGCCACGATATTGTCCAAAACATTGGCAAGTGCGGTAGCAGTGCGCTGTGCTTTTCTGTAAAGCCAGATTGTAGATTGGGAATAACACTTTCCCTACAAAAAAGCATTAGTTTGGCCATAGACTATTTTTTCCAATATCTTGGACAATACCGACAGCAACCGTCGACGCAAATCCGCAAAACCCTCTGGTAAACCATTTTTGGGAACCGGCTGAATGCGCGAGATCTTCCACGCCTTTAGGGAAAATAACCATTTTCTAGGCAGACATTAACGACATGGGTGATGTAAGGAAGAATAAAAGGGCAGCAGTACCTTAGCATTGACAAGGATATCCCATCGAAACCTGATGCATTTGATTTTATTTCTTTTATAGCAGTATATATATATCGTCGATTGTAGCTAATCTCAAAGAAAACTTGGAAGAATTATTAAATTTTGTTTGTTTGTAATAAGCCACCAACTCACTACAGTCACCATTCATAAAAACGGAATTAAAATATTCATTTATTTTATTTACATCCAAAAGTGCTTTCTCGGTATTGTAACATTCTTGCTACTCTCTCTTATTAATTTTTTTTTCGAAACTTGGCACGAGGGCTTGTCAAATTGGTCTCTTCAAAAAGTTATCTTAAATTTTTTCTGAAAAATGTACAGGGTAGCCAATAATTGACCCCCTTAAAATTTACATGGGATTTTCTATGTTTCGCTCGGCGAAGCACCACTCGGTATATTATTTATAACATAGGAGTATTATATTACTATAAAACTATATTTTTTATTTTTTATTAGTGTTTTTGGTTAGTATACCTGACACATGTCAAACGTAGATAGCGTAAAAAATAACGTTTGCGAACTGAAAAACTCCGTCTATTAAATAACAATTTAATTGACATGTATTAATGGTCTTGATTAGCAGCTCAACCTTTAAACGACGATTTATCGTTTGAAAACCGAGATTTTTTATCGTTACCGTTTTTTCGAAACGTCACCATTATTTATGGCGGTTTGTTACAAATGTCGCTACGTTATAATTTATTTTACGTAATTGCGTGTGCTAACAACATTCGTTATGACTATATTTCATTTCGCGCGACAGGTCTCATATGGATTTTTTTCACGGCGGTATTATTGTTATTAATATTACCGATTATGTTTGTTAAAATAGGTATAAACTTAAAATATTAATTTTGCGCCTGACTGACATTAATTTGTTTTAAGAATTGTTCTCAAAATATTTCTAGGACAGCAACAAATTGCCTAATAGCACAGACCAATACACTCTTAAAATTTTTTTAACACAGATTTTTCTGCAAAGATTTCATTAATTGTTTAATAAAGTTGTTGTTGGATTAAGATGACTTCTTTTTGCTATCTTCTATGCTATTTTTTTTAGAATATATATATATATATATATATATATATATATATATATATATATATATATATATATATATATATATATATATATATATATATATATATATATATATATATATTAGGATGCCATTGATTGATGACCCGGGAAAATCGTATACGAAGCCTAATTATAAAGTTGCGAAATTTGGGTGCCTACAATGCCGTTTAAAAGTAAAAATTCCGAGTACTTCCGAAGAATCCAGAAAAACTAGTGTCTCGATTTCGCTTTATTTTTTCGACGTTATTTAAAGAGTTTAGGAACACAAAACACTTTTTTGGGCCCAAATTTTTAAGCCTAAAAATAAAGGCTGAGAGAATTTTCCGAGACGTTTTTTGTTAAACCATCATCAACTTTATTTTTTAAATACGACACTCAATTGTTCATTGCATTTTTTTGTGGGCGTTATAATCCCAATTACAATGATGTATAACATTTAATATTTTTCTGTTAAATAAACATATTTTCCATAAGAGAAAATAAGTTAGACAAGTAACGTACATCATTTCTTATAGGGGCGTTTCATATTTGTTGATAAATATTAAGTGTTATATATTTTCGTAATTGGGATAATAAGGGGTTCAAAAAAATTAAATAAAAACCCAGGTTCGTATTTAAAAATAAAGTTGATGATGGTTTAACGAAAACGAAACGTCGTCGGAAAATCTCTCAACGTTGTTTTGTAGAGCTTAAAAGTGGCCATCAGAAATGTCGTTTTCCCCATCTCTTTAAATAACGTCAGAAAAATAAAAACGAAATCGCCCCTTTCAGTTTTCCGGATATCTCCGGAAGTACTGAAATTTTACAACTTTCTAAACGGCATGATTAGGCACCTAAATGGGAACTTTGCCTTAATTTAACCGACTTCGTATCTCTTACGGTTCCGAGATCCCATGCATGCACTCGAATCTGTGGCACTCCTTTTATATATATATATATATATATATATATATATATATATATATATATATATATATATATATATATATATATATATATATATATATATATATATATATATATATATATATATATATATATATATATATATATATATATATATGTTTTATATATATATATATATATATATATATATATATATATATATATATATATATATATATATATATATATATATATATATATATATATATATATATATATATATATATATATATATATATATATATACATGGTGTAAAAGTATCATGCTCAATGATTTTATAGGCGATAGTGAAAATTCAAAACAAGGCAAAAACCCAAAACATATGGGTCAAAAGTTAACTGTTTTCGAGATATAGCCTTTCAAAGTTTAAAAAAATTGGCAACACCGTGCCCGTTTCATCGAAGCATTCTAATTATTTTTCCAGGAATTTTTCGACTAGACTAAAAAAATCGATACAATGGTAGTGGTTGCCTCTTAGATTTGTAATATTAGACTTATTCTAGGCATTAGAAAATAAAATTTATCTGGACACCCGTAATACCTAATTGATATTCCATAACTGGTAAAAGCTTTTAAATAAAACCCCTTAACCAAACAAGACAGAGCAGTCGACTAAAAAAAATGTGTTTGTTATATGCGCTAAGCTTCGAAAAATATTTACATACAATTTCAGTCGTGACAGCTTTTCAAGCGGCAGTCGAATCCAACAATTCGTCGAGTGTGGTAAATAGGCAGTGCGTAAAGTAAACACTTTTTATTAAGTGGCAGACTGGCTGTTTGTTCGGGAACAATGACTTGTCTGTCGGCTGTCAATTTGATGGCGACTTGGCTACCTGTGTTGTATTTGTTTAAATATTTGCCGAAATTAAAATAATGGAAGCTTAAATAATGATGACTTTTTAGTTTAACTCGTATAGAAAAGAAAATAGGTATTTTTGTACGTGCGGGCGTAAAATACAATTTTACGCTCCTATGGAGGCGTAAAATTGGAATTTTTGTCTCTAGGACAAAAAGACTTTAACATTATAAAATAACAATGAATTTAAATAAAGCTTAAAATTTCGGCAAAACCACACTTCTTTTTGGTGTATATTATAAATCAATCTCTGTGGTGGCCTAAAGAGTCTGTTGTGCTGAAACTTGCAGGGAATCTTCAATAGGACCCTAGTCCACAGTCGATTAGCGCCAACCTTCATGGCGTTATTCGTTTTTTGGTTTAATTTTTTTTTAAATTTCAATTTACATGTCCAGGGTGTACAAATAAGAAAGGAGGCCGGCTGTATCTCAGAAAATATTTATCGCACAGCGTTGGGGAAAAAATATTGTTAGTAAAAGTGGTCAAGCGAAATAGCTGAAAATTATTTTCAAGTTTCTCAAACGGCCGCTAGGGGGCGTAACTTCAATCTTGAATCTAAAAAAGGATGTTTCTGTGAATTTTCCTATATTTAACCTAAAAAAAAATCCGATCTTTGGTCGGGGGGATAATCTAAACCTTTGTTTGACAATTTTTGCTAAACCTCTAAAAATAAAGTGGTGGGGGTATTCAAAGGTTTCCGTAAAACACCCCCCTGTATCTTCGAAACGGCTTAGCCGTTTTTTAACAAACTTGGGCTAATTAAAAGAGCTATTAAAGGGCTATAAACCCCAAAAAATAATTTATTTTTGAAATTTTTACGATCGTCTTAAAGTCATAAAAAAGCAGGAAAAAAATTTTTGGCGTGATGTTACCCTTGGATCCACCTCTTTTCGACCCTCAAGTACGTCCGAGGGTCGAAAAATATTCAAAATGAATTGATCCAACCCTCGCACTGTTTCAAAATTTTTGGACGATCGTCTTAAAGTCATAAAAAAGCTGAAAAATTTTTTTAGCGCGATTTTACCCTTGGAACCACCCCTTTGAGTGTTTTTAGTGAGAAACCTCTTAGTTTTAAGGTAAGATTAAATTTTAACATATTTAATAGGTAAAAATTGAATCAATAAAGTTTTGTATTACAAATTAATTTTTTTGTTATAAAAAAATACATATATACCTGATGAAGGCCCTTCCAGGCCGAAACGTCGTAATTGACATAAATTAAACGAAAATTGCTTAATAAGCAACTGTTTTTATATATTACCTGACCTTATTATCAAGAAAATCCAAAAATTTTGAAAATCATAAACTTATATATATATATATATATATATATATATATATATATATATATATATATATATATATATATATATATAAACCTTTTTCCTTTAAATTTGGTTTTGTTTTTTTGACTGTTTGCAAATTAAACTTTATTACTTGTTTTTTTGGGGGTTTTTTGGTCATTTTTTTTAAAAAAAAATCAATGTTTAATTGACGTTTCGGTTTATTTAGTTAAACCATCATCGAATATTTAAAAATATTTTTCTATTATTGTATTTAATTCATGATGAATTTTGAAAAAGGATGATTGTATATAATTTGTAAAGTAAAACTTACCAACTATATTGTAAAACTTACAAGCACTAGATAACATTCTAACTACATTTTTGTTCTGTGGTTGATAAATACTGAAATTTTTATCTTTTTAAAAATTATGAACCGCATTGGCATTACCTGGTTAATTTATAAAATTTTTATTGGGGCAAAAATCTGGGTTTTTCCTTTTTTTATTTCTATTGCAACAATAAATTGTTGTAATGGAGCTTAGACCCTCCGTGTCTGTTCTGAAATTTACGGTATTGTGTGTTTTTTTTAATGTGAATCGTTTCCTTTAATGTTCCTTTTTTTTTTTTTTTACTTTTAAATTCCAAAATATTAAATTGTCAAAGTCAAAATTTCAAGTTATCGGGGCATGATTTGGGCAGGGCTGTGTGGTTACCGTTAGGATATCTTATGCTTTTTTTTATGTTCTTTAACTCTGTTTTTTAAGTATTGTCTTTTTTTGGCCAATTTTATGTTTTTGTGCAACCGGGGAGTCGATATTGTATATTAAATTTGTTTGATTAGGGTTTTCGATTGTAGGTTTAAGTTTTGTAAAAAATTTTAGAATTGTTGTTTGGTTTTTTCAATTTGTATTTTGTAAGGTTTAAAGAAAAAATGTTTAATTTTTTTGAATCAGGGACGATGGAAGGGAAATATATTTTTTATTTCAGATGTTTTTCACTGGGCTTTGTTAGAATTGTAAATTTTATTTATTCGTGCTTTAATGATCGGTTCAGTAAATTTAGTTGGATAGTTATTATTTTTTTGGATTTCCCGAACTTTTTTCAAATTGTTTTGGTCTATGATTTCCACTGGATAACTTTTACAGCTCTGTCAACCAAGAATTTACTACACTTCTTTATACTTAATTGGACATTTTGAATTAAAATTTAAATATCTACCAGGGCCATACCTGTTTTGTAAACCAAATTTGTTTTTATTTTTCCATCATCTTGGTAAATAGTAAGAACTAGAAAATTTATTGATTTATTTTTTTCTGTTTCATGTGTGAACTGTATTTTAGGATGAAAAGAGTTAAATTTATTTAATGTAGATTGAAGTTTATTTTGTGGAATACAAAGAATGCAATCATTCTTACCTTTAAATCCTCTTTGCAATTTCTCATTATTATTAGTCCTTCCCATTCCCCCTGTTGTTCTGTGCTTCAATCTGTCCATAATGCATTATGTATCCTTTTATAGTCCAACTAGAGACGCCCCGAACTTCCAACTTTGTTCGTTCCTTTATCCCTAGAGGGGCCAGACTATGAAACCCGTTACCCGCAGACGTTTTCTGTTTTCCTCCAAATCTTCAAATATTTAAGTCTCGTGTGAATAAACATCCTCTTACCACACTATGCATCCTTTTAAATTTAAAGAGAGAGACCCTGTACTTCCCACTTTGTTTGTTCTTCATCCCTAGAGTGTCCAGAATATGGAACCTGCTACTCGCAGAAGTTTATCCTTTTTCCCCAAATCTCCAAATATTTAATCCTCTTATGAATAAACTTCCTCTTACCACATTTCAGATAAACACGATACGTTAGTACTTAGACGTCAGCCTCCAAGGACTGTCCCGAGATTAAAAAATAATCAGTATAAATATGCAATACTTAAGAGAAATTCTACCTTCCCAAAAAA
>JAHBCN010026947.1:0-10302 GCA_019359885.1 Listronotus oregonensis | reverse complement strand
CCAGTCATACCCTTTGTTACCATTGAGTAATCGAACTTCGTTAGATGATATATCCACACATGTTTTTTTAAAAATTTTTTTTTAAAAATTTTACATTTAACCATAAAATGAGACTCATAGCCTTTTTGGCAACATGCGCAAATCAATGTTGCTGGTTTTTCTGTTCCCCAATCCAAACGAAGAAGAATCAAAATAATATAAGATGGTAGAACGACGCCACTGTCTAAACCGACAACATTTACGCGCGTTTTTTCCCCAGGTAGATTTGTAGGTTAGAATAATTTAAACCCCATAATCAATATTTACACTAAAACGTATTAGTTTAGCTTTTTTTTTCCAAATTTTTACTGTTTGGCTTAAGTCCAGTATATTGGGATGAATGTTTAAATCATATTTTAACCCAAGTTTTTCACTATAAATACACCATAAACAAACCTATAAACCCCCCTTCCCCGTTGGACGTTGGACGCTTTCCCCAAAAAATAACTGTACTTACTGTACTTAATTTTTTAAAAAAGTTACGAGAAAGGAAGAAACATGTTTTTTTTTTTGATTGGGGTTTCTGGCAAAGTCGAGAATAATGACATTATTTTTTTAAATAACTTAGTATACCTGCTTTTTGCATGGAAAAGGGATGCAAAAAAAAAATATACGACTTTGTGCGCAAAAAAAATTCGTTCAATTTTTTATTGGAGTTATAAATGCTAGGGTTTTCCCCCTAGAGCAAGAAATTACGCTGTAACTGCCAAATGGCTTGTCACACATACTTTATTTATTTTATTCTCGGTCTAAATGATGTAAAATGATTTTTTTTTAGTTTATTTGGTCCAATTTTTTTTTTTTTTACAAAAAAAAAAATCGAATATTATTGATTCAAGTTATCGTGATTGTAATCGGCATCGACAGTCTCAGACTTAACTTTAAGGCGAGATAGATAGATGGGGTTTTTTACCAATTAATTGGTATGCCGCAGTGTCAAAATAGATGTTAACAAAAGTTTTAAAGTTATTTCTAAGGGGGGTGAAATTCCCAAAAAACCCATTAACCCCAAAAAACCCCGCAGATGGGGACACTGTTATTGCGCAGGTTTATTTTAAAGCTTTTTAATATTATTTACTTGACCGCTTATCTCTTAAATACGTGTTTTTTTTTGGGGTGATAAGTGACAAGTGATCTTTGACCAATAAGAGCTATCATTTTTTCACACCGGCTCTGTTAAAAAAAAATTTCTAGGCCTCGCCCCCTTATTTTTAAATTATCGATGACTTAACAGTTTTTCAAATAAAAGTTTTTTGTAAAACAAAGGATCCAAAAAAACTTTTACAGTAATCTTTTTTTTCAAAATATAAAAGTTTTTTTTATCGGGGTTATGTAACATAATATTTCTAGCCAAACTATTTACAAACCCAACAAATATTTTTTTTTTAAAAAAAAGAACTTCATTGAACGTTAAAACTATTTTAGTAGATAACATCCCAGCCAATTTTCCTGTACGCGCATTGAATGTTTCGTCACATTTTTTTTGAATATTATTTTGCTTGACTGCCCCTAAACGTGTCTGGAAAATAAGTATTACTAGTAAGGGGCCCCAAAGAAAATTTTTTTTTAAAAAAATTTAATGTGAAAAAAAAATTGTTTTTCAAAAATAAAACTTTAATAAACGGGGAATGTAATGCCACGTTTTTTTTGGTTTAGTGACAGATAGTAGAAAATCAGGAATACTTTTCGAATACGTACACAATTCCTACATACAGCTGCTTAGAAGGTATAAAATTTAAAAAAAAAAAATGTTTTAAAGTCTAAATTCGTTACTTTGTAATTAGTTCATGTAAATTAATACTGTCATTTCTTCCCATATATTATACTATTTATAAAATTTTTTTTTTTAAAAATGTTCTTTTACAAAAAAAAAATTTTAAAAATTTTAAAAGTTATTTTTAGTAAAACTATTAAACATAGCAAAAATTTGTTTTAAAAAAAAGGTTTTTAAGAAACATGCCTCAAAAACACAGGCCCTTTAAAAAAAGAATATTCATACGGTTTTCTTGTATATGTTAGGTTTTTTTATTATTTTGGGACAATTCTAAACTTGAGGCCCCTATACAAAATTTCCCCTGTGGGTGTTTAATTTAAAAATAAGGGGGAGTTTGTTAATGGGAAATTTACGGTTGAAAATTAAGAAGGAAAGACCTACAGGTAGCAGGTTTACAATTTAGACCCCTAGGCATCGTCGAATGATATTCTAATAACCCCAATCACTTGAGCAAATGCCGCAAATTTTCCCCCTTTCCCTTTTTTCCCCCCGGACAACCGGCTGGGGTAGTTTTTCCAAGTGCTTTTACTATTGACCGCCCCCTATTTTCTTATTACTTATTGTTTTAACTTTTTTATTTTTTTTTTAAGAGGGAAAAAAACATATTCTTACTGTTCTGTCGATAACTCTGTATTAGTTTAAGTAATTGTGTTTTTTTTTTTCGATGTTTTTAAAAAAATATTTCCCCATCATACATTTTCTCTGAAAGTTTTCTCGTATAAAAATATACATATCAGCGCATGCTTCAAACTATTTATATTGACGCCCCGGGGGTTGTAACTCAAGGCCAATGTCGCAAATCGGCCTTTTAATTAAAGCAGTGACTAGTTTTTATTAGAATATCATTCGACGATGTCCTAGGGATGTATGGACGGAAAAGGGGAAAATTTTTGGACTTAAAAGATTTCACGGGATGCATAGGAGTTTTACTGCGTATTACTTTTTGGGGAAGCGAAAAAAAAAAGGCATTTGTGGATTATTTTTAAAAGGAAAAACTCATCGGTGGACAAGAGGAGGATAGTCTATAGTTTAAAATTTTTTAAAAAGGGTTTTTTTAAAAAAAATAAGTATTATGTAAATTAAAGGCAAAATTATGGAATTAATTTTTGGAATAATTCCTTTATGTGTTAAACCCTTTTTAAAAACAAGTTTCTACATTTGTACCAAAATAAATAAAAATCGCTATCAACTAGAAAAGTTTAGACCCCCCCAAAATACTGTTTTGTACGTAAATCTTTAGCAAAGTTTGGGGTAGTTTTCTTATTTGCCGCGGTTTTTTCACTCGATAAACTTATCGGGAATATAAAGTAGATGTTCGATGTATTTACAAGTCGATGTGCTGTTTTTACAAAATAAAACTACCTTCTGACAAAACGTATTATGTATAAAAAGGGGGTTTTTTAAGGCCAAAAAAATTTTTTTTTGACTAAAATGATAATTTTAAGTTGCGGAAATATAAACATATGGTATAATAAATTCAGACACAAACATGGTGTATATAACCTTTGATAGCATGCTGTCATATGTATAATTATTTATTTGCACTATTAGAAAATACTTTTTTTAAATAAGTCCCAAAATGATACTTTTCCGCACGCCAAAGTCTTAGAAGAACGACGCGAAGCTGAGTTGGGGTAAGTTTTTTAAATGGGAAAATATTTTTTCGCAAGTTTAAAAAAAAAATACTTTTTTACGGGGGATTTATTAAAGAATTGATTATTAGAAATATACGAATTTTCCCCTAAAAATTAAAAACCAAAAAATAAATAATTAAAATTTTTATTTTAACTGATTATACAAAAAAATATTTTAATTATTATTAACAATATTAATGTTAAAAAACAATTAGTTGCATGTTGAAGGTTTATGGCCAATTTCAAATGATTTCTTAGGAACGTCGATGATGGTTCGCTGCTCGATGTTAAGACGAAATCTTGTGTTTTAGCTGATTGAACAGCGTCTGTGGAACAGGTTATTTTTTCTAGCTGCTTGAGAGTTTTTGACTTGTTGCAGTTTAATTTTTTTTACTTAACCCCTTTTTGTTGCCTGTTGATTCTTCAATGTACCTTCGGCTACCGTTGTCGATTTCCCCCCTTAACCCTTTATATCTATGAGTCCTTTTTTTCCGGAATTTCAAGTAAAGTTGCAGAATATGGCCGGAAGCTGTGGCCGGGCTCTGGATTCGGCAATTTTAAAAATGCTGCTATTTCAGAAGGGGGTCTTCCCAAATGTATTGATCCCAACGCATTGTTTTGTGCAAATTCCCCTTTTTTTAAAAATACGAAAAACCGTTGATGTGTTATCGGTGGGGGCCTAATGCTGTATACCCCTTTCCCTATAAGAACAAATACTTTCCGTCGTTGATCCTTTCAGACAGGACGAAAGTACGTAAGTATGGTTTTTTTGTCTGGAATCTTCACAACAATTAGGTTGCCTTTGTCCTCGATGTCAGATGTTTTTTTTTTTGCGAGTTCTTCTCGTCTGCAGGCGCCAACCCTTTTCCAAAAAAAGGGCGAAATTTTTTTAAAAGATATATTTCATCAGGTGCTTCATTAATAAATGTGGATATTTCTTCTTATGAAAAAAAAAAAATTTGGGGCCAAAGCTTACATTTTTTTTTCTTAATAAATGCTGTTAACTTATAAAACTTGCCGATATCTACATTTTTCTTGATCTTTAAAACACTTTTCAGCATGGTGTTTTTTCGACCATAAAGTATTTGGACTAAATTCCTTTTTAATTTGAGAAAATAGGCAAAAAATCATTCTCTTTTAAAGTTGTAACGCCTTTTTTTCACACCTTTTCAAATGAAATATACTGTTTCTCGTACTTTTCTTTTGATTTTGCCGGCAGGAGCTCTAAGTTGGCCAAACTTGCGGTTTTTAAAAAAACGTCTGGCAATTCTTCCTCCATTCTTAGAAACTTATTTTAAACTTTTTCCCAAAATTTTTTATGCTTCCGTGACAAATGTTTTTTACTTGGTTCCCGAAACAAGAAAAAAAATTTAATTTTTTATTGCTTAGTATGGTGTCTATGAAATACATGGTGCATGGAAAAATATTAAAATGATAATAAAGAAATTTAATATGGGATATTTACTAAGGCCAAATGTATCTGAAATTCAAAAAAAACACAATAAAAAAATATGGAAAAACCCCTTTTTTTTAAATTTTTCACCCAAAAATTATTAATACATTAAAAAATCGACCAAAAAATATGGCAAAAAATGCAGAACGAAAATGCGTGCGCAAAAATTTTTCCTGCGCAAAGTTTAACTTGGCGCACTCATTTGCGTGCCAAAAAAATTTTCTACAAGTAGAAAAAAAAAATAACATGCTAGGATTGTTGCAATAAAAAAACTAACTGCATAGCAATGCACTGATTAAAAATAAAATACATTTCCATTTCCATAACTAAACGGGAAATTTAAAAGATACCTTTTGCACTTTTGACATCAAATCAGTTTTTAAAAAAAATTTTTAAAAAATTTCTTTTTTCTTAGATTTCAAAATACTTGCTAACTGATTTCATTTTTTTTTTTGGCATATATAATAACATCGGCCATAAAAAAGAAAAAGGTCTATAAAAGTGACATCATTGTTTATTCTGTTTTTCCCCGATTATCAACTTTATAAAACCCCGATTTTTTTTCCGGGGGAACTGGATGTATTTAGAATTTTTTTGGCTTAAATATTTTTTGTTAGCTAAGCCGGCTTGTCAAAAAAAAAAATTTCCCTTTTCTGTACAAATAAATTAACTGCCAAAATTAACAGTAAGTAAATATTGGAAGAAAATTTAAATTTTTTTAAAAATTATTACAAGAAAACAACAGACAACTTTAAATTTAATTTAACTTTAATTAAGATCATTGCACACCAATATATAAGGGCTTTTTATACACTTTAAAGAAAACTTTTTAATTTTAATTTTTTTTTTAGAAGTTGGCCAACTTTTTTTTTCTTAAAGTTAAATTAAATAGTAACGAAAATAAGCATGCGCGAGCAGTGCAAACCAAACTTAAAATTCACCAAGACCGTTTATTTATATTTGAATAATATTTTTTTCCATAAAAAATAAAAATACAAAAAATTTTTAAAAAAAAAGCACAAAAAACAATCAAATCCTTGTCAAAACATAAGAAAATGGTCAAACTGTAATTGTCACTGGGTTAAAGACATTTGACCTTAAAGATAAATGTTTCAGATTAATACCAACCCGACGAAATTTTTTTGTTTCTGCGCTTGCCTAAAAGGAAATGTAAAAATTCATAAAGTTAAAATAAATTTAAATAAAAGTTAAATCAGATATTAAGTTTTTTGCATAAACCAGCCTAACCTTAGCATTGGCGAATGTTTTCTGAAATTTTGTTATTTTTTTTTAGCTATCAACAGAATATTATTAATTTAACTAGTACCAAAGATAATACTACTACGGATAAGATGAACCATTCAATGCTATTGATACCCCCCAAAGGACTTTGGCTAACGCGAGCCGATGTCCATCGGGGAGATTTTCCCCTATCCTTTTTAAAGAAAGTTAAACAGTGTTGCCGGCGGTTTTCCCTTGGCGGGGGAAACGCGACTAGAAAAAACACAATCCGTTTAGTCGCCCGCTTTCGCTACTTCGTGTTCCCCAAAAAGGTACAAGCGACATACATTGGCAATGTCGCACGGTTTGTTTCGTTGGGGCAGGGGTTACCGACTTAATTTTATTCGCATTTACGGAAGCATTGATATCTTCGAACTGATTCAAAACGCCCCATTTAAATGAACCATCTATTCGTAGTAGTATTATCTTTGCTAGTACAACATAATATATTTTTTTAAATCGATCGGTTAAGGTATTGGTCTTTTAAAAGTTCCCCCACGGCCCAAGGAAAGTGTGAAGAATACCATTGGAAATATTTTCCTTCTGAAGTAAAAGTGGCAAATATTTGAAAAATAGGTTAGGTAGCTGATCAAGAAAATTTATTTTAAACTGATACTTATGATGTGCATGTTTAATGTCATATTAAATTACCAATTAAAAAAAAGAAGATTATAAGAAATACACTAATTATTTTTGTTAGTATATAATCTTAATATTATCGGATTGCTTTTTTTTTTCAGGTTTTAAAAGTTTGGGTTTTTTTTCAAAATCCTTTTTTTTCCAAAAAAACACCCATATTTTTAAAATTATTGTTTCTTCTGTTTGCAAAATATATATTTATGTATCCTTTTTTAGGGGAATATGTATTGTAAGAAAATTTTTTTTTTTAAATTATTTTTTAAACTGTTTAGTGGCAAGGGGGGGTATCGTTGAAAAGCAAATTTATATAGTTATTTAAATATCAAAAATCATAAAAAAAAAATTTTAAATTGAGGTTTAGTAAAAAAAAAACAAAAGACGATCAAAAAAAAAAAATAGTGGCAAAATGTTCGCCAAAAAAGTGTCCAATTTTGCCATAGTTTAAAACATGAAAAATTTAAAAAATGAAAAAAAGAAAATTTAAAAACGACGACTTTTATTTTTCCCCAATTTTTTTAAAAAACCAAATTTTCAAGTAAACAACTACACAGTCAAAATCAGCATTAAATCCTTAAAAATTTTTCCCTCATTTAAAAATGTATCTATCTTGTATAATAAACAAGTTAGCAATACATGTATTCAAAATTTGGGACACACTGTATTTAAAAGGCGCAAGTTGGTGACGACAAAACTCAAAAAACACGGGTGTTGCGGTAATTATGGATACCATAATAAATTTGAAAGCACATTGTTGATCACTCCGTATATCATGGTGTACAACCCAAAAAACCCCCTAATTTGGGGTTTAAAAAAATGTTTAAAATTTAAAAGATTTTTAAAATTTCTACCATTCCGACCTAATCCAAAAAAACGACGCTTTTTTGCTGAATAAGTTTAGGGGCACTTAAACAGCATAAATCGATTAACGGTAGACATCGTTTCAAGATATTAAAAATTTTTCCAACTTGGCCATTTTTAAAACAAATCACACATATATCGAAAAGGGCTTTCAAAAATTTTCCCCCCATATTTAGAATTTCTAAATTAGCTAAGTTTTTTTTTTTTGGCCCCATATCCCTCAAAAAATTTAAAAACCCTATCGAAAAGTGCTTAGGACATAAAAAATCTACATAAAATGAGTTCCCCCGAATATGAAAAACTCGTTGAAATCCGTCAATCCATTTTTCAGTTATGGCTTTTTAAAAATTAATTTTACAAAATTTGGGGACTTTTGGGGAAGTGTCCCCAAAAGAGGTCCTCAATTCAAAAACTGGCATAAACGTCTAGAGATATTGATATGACCTTGGTAACAACCCTTTTATTATAACCCCCAAAAAAAAATAACCACTGAAATGGGACACACTCAATTTTTTTTGTTTTGTACATCATGATAATATTTATCTTAAAAAAAAACTAAATGCAATACAGCTTAAAGTAGCAGAAACGCGGTTTTAAACTTCGTTTTAGATATTCAAAAAAATTTCCCTTTTTAAAAAAAAATTACAGCAGTTTGAAAATGAGTCAAAAAAATTAAAGGTACGAGCTTTTTTTTTGAGCAGTTTTTTTTTTAAATATTTGTAATGATATGTCCAAATTTTTTTTCCCCAAAAAATTTTTTGCTTTTTCAAAAAATACTTATTCTTTTATTTAAAATTAAAATTGGAAAAAGAAAAAAAATAAAAAATAGCTTGTAATATTTATTAAATTTATGTATATAAAGAAAAAAATAACAAAACAAAAAAATTTTGCAGGTTAAATATGTGAAAATAGTCGGGGTCGATTCTCGTCAGGGGAAACGCATGCAAACTTGCCACTTTTCCCGGAGAAGGTGCCAGGCTTGCGGCCACCTGATAAATATCCATCAGGCAGACCTCCTTATCGCTATGATGGACTTTGGGCCAATTGGGGTTAGGGCATTTCCGGCTTTTTTAATAAGGGGGGGGTACGTAATTCAATATTGTAATTACCATGTGATTTCCAGAATTTCCCGGACGTGCATCCACGATGCCAACTAAACTAACCAACCAGAGATTGGCCAATTTGTACCAAGGAAATTGGTCATTTCTCGTCTTTTTTGGGTTGGTTGTTTTTTTAACAAAAACAAAAGCAGTAAATGTTTCATAAAGTACAAAAATTTAATCGTATTTATATTTTAACTTAACAGAGTGTCATAAATACGTGTGCACAATTTTATGATGGACCCCGGTTAAAAAAAAGGGGTTTGCCAACTAAAAAATATCTAAAATTGCTACGTGTCTTTGGTGGAATGCATCAAAAATTTCATAAAATATTGGTTTTTCCTAATTTTGCTAAGAACGAGGTAGATTAGATTATTAGATTAATTATTTGAGCGGGGACGGCAAAAATGACCTTACCACTGCAACCTTACCAGATTTATTGTTGTTTCTCCCCTTATTCTTTAAATTTTCCCTTTTCCAGGCCCGTCTTCTTAACCAGACTCCAAAAATCTTGGCACTGGGCCACTACATATATCTCGCCGGTTTTGGCTTTTTTTCCCTTCCAAGCCCCCAAAAACCCCCGCCTACATAGTGCTTCACAGTGGTACCACACATGTACGGTTTTATCCAGCCTGCTGGCAGAACCCCCCAAAAAGGGTCTCCTCCTACAGGCTTATTTTTCCGGGCTTCCGGGTTTACAATGTCCTGTAAGTTGACCTACCGTTATTCTTACGACCTTACGACTGTGGCTCAGTAGGTCCGAAGTAAACTTGGCCGAGCAGGTCTTAATGAACCTTTGCCTGTCGTTGTCCTGATGTTTGTACCCCAAGCAGCATTAAAGTAGCAGAAACCGAGATCGGAACTTCGAATAAGTCGCTTTTTTTGTAATTATCAATTAAAAAAAAATTTTTAAGTTTTTCCTTTCTTTTTTTAGACTTTTTTTTGGAATTCTGTTTTTAATTTTTACAATTTGGAACTTAATAGTTTGAGTACTTCTAGGTAGCTTTTAAAGTTTCTGGTATGAGACTGTTACTATAAAATAAATTTTTAAATAGCAAAGACTTTAAAAAAATATTTTTTTAGGGCCCCTAACTTTGTCTTGTTACTGGTATATATCACTTAAAGTTTTTATTACTTTATGGTAATGTTAAAAGTAACTACAATGTCATTGCTACCTTTAAAATTCCTTTAAAAATTTTTAAACTATGTAGTAATATTTAAGGTTAAAAAAACTCCCCGCTACTCTCGAAAATAACTATACAGTAGTTTTTACTTCCCCCCCTTTTCTTTAAATTACCACAAAGTTTCAATTATTTAAAAAAAAATTTCTTTAAAGTAAGAGACTTTATACAGACGAAAATATCTACTTGTCGGCATTATTAGTTAGTGCAGTTCGAGTAATTCTTGGTTTTTTAAGGGGGCTCCCTTTTACTGTTTGTCATATTTTTGGGGGAAAACAAAACTTTGTTTTTTTTCCCCCTTTAAAGTGAAAAAAAACCCTAAAATATATACCACGCCTTTCTT
>JAHBCN010026946.1:0-10374 GCA_019359885.1 Listronotus oregonensis | reverse complement strand
AAAAAAAACACCAGACATTTCACACAAAAACACAAACCAAATATCAGTCGCAGACACGACTGCGACTACACTGCTTCTTCAGCAGTCCAGTCGAATCAATCGCAGTCGTTGACAGCGGACGCATACGACGGCCGCTTGGAAGAAACCAGGCACATTTAAAAACATGAGTAGGAGTGCTTTGCGGTTAACGTAGTGCGTTAGTCGCATGCGGCGGCCGCGTGGAAGGAAACATACCTTTATATCACCGAATTCCTCGTGAAAATCTATTGATATAAAAATATACAGGGTATTCTATTTAAAAAATACGTAACTCGTGCTGTAACTCTTTTGTATTTGTTTCAAATGTTTTTTTATTAGATTATTGAATTCTACGGAAAAAAATAGACGAAATGGCTATATTCGATTTATAAAAAAAATTTACAGGGAAGTTTAAAAATAAAGCCCTGTTTACTTTAAAATGAATGACCCTGTAGCTAAGCAAATTGTTAAAAGTTAACAACGGTTTAGAATGTTTAACAAAATGTCAGATTTTAACAGGTTGCCTACTAAAATCATTGGATAACAATGACAATGACGTTTTGTTATACATTCTAAAGTGCTAAGTCCATTGCTAAATTTAACAACGCGATCATCACTCGGCCGTAGAGTATCGAGTATTTTTTGATAGCTAACTTTTACAGCACGAACTGACTCATAATGAGAGAACCATTAGTGGTGCTTAAATGTTTAAGTAAATATGCCAGTAATGCTCTTTCACTCAACATTTTTTAAGAATGTGGGGACGCAGAAAAAAAGTGTAAATTTGCTGAATAGTTCCGAAAAATACTGTCATTTCCATTACAACGGACACTGCCTCCACTCGAACCAAATTTAGAGAATGTGCAGCACATGGGGCAAAATCGGCTAGTGCATTAATTATTTTTATTCTATCTTGTAAGCCTGTGTATTTTCCACTCATATTAGACGCGTTATCGTATGATTGCCCACAGAGGTTTTCAAAAGAAAGACCAACATCATTTAAAAAATGCGATACTTTTGTAAATAGTGTCTCACTGACTGGTGTGATTTTTGAGCTGTATAAAGGTTACAAATCGTTTAAATATTTTTTCGTTATAACAGTATCTTAATGTTATTGCTAGCTGGTCCGTATGAGCAATATCTGGCGTAGAGTCTACAATGAGAGTATAATATTTTGTATCATCCTCGTTAATCTGCTCAATAATACGTTTTAAAACATGTTTTCCATGAGCTGCACAATCTCTTCATATACAGTTTTGGATAAGTAAGTAGTAGATTTTATCGCCTCAGTTTGACATATTGTGAGATGTTCCTTTAAGAAAGGATCAAACTCTGAAATAAGTTCCATGACGCCCATAAAATTGCCATTTTGTAGAGAGCCCCACTTTTCGTTATGCCCTCGTAGTGGCAAACCTCTCTGAGCTATTTTTTTTTTATTATTTATAGTTTCAAAGTTTCTTAGCGCAATCAGACATAAGTGTTTGCGGGCCCTTTGTAACATTGGCTTCAGCCTACTCAGCCTTATGGGAAATCCGCCACTGCACATGATTTCTTGTTGAAATTACTTTTAATATGGTTTTTTTTTGACTAAGTGCTATACATCCTTGGTTTGGGGACCTTAGAAGCGCTTAAAATCCCTATTTAAAAAAAAATCAAAGTTGATGATGGCAGCTCAAAAACGAAACGTCGTTGTGTAAATCTAATAACACTGTTTTGTAGGACAGAAAAAGTAGCAATAAAAATGTAAAATCTCTTTTATGATATCTGGCGTAAGAAGGGTCAGTATTTAAAGTCCTGCCACTTCCTTTTGTTTGCGGATGATATGAAGCTTTATAGAGTGGTTAGGTCTGAGTATGATGGTTCCCTACTGCAGATGGACCTTGACAGTTTTGTTCAATGGTCTAGGATTAACTACCTATTACTAAACACCAGTAAATGTAATTACATTAGTTTTTACAGAAATCGAACGAGAATCAGTACTCATTATCATATTGGGGGGCAGGAACTGTCACTTCTGTCTAGTGTCAGGGATCTTGGAGTAATTCTTGATAATAAGTTTACTTTTCGGGATCATTATTCCTTGGTTGTTTCTAAGGCATTGATGTTGATGGGCTTTATTTTCAGACTGGCCCGAGACTTGTCTTTGTCTTCATTGAAAACTCTTTATTGCTCCCTAGTGAGATCCCGACTGGAGTATGCGTCCATAGTATGGTCCCCATATTATAACGTTCATATAGACAACATTGAGAGAGTACAGAAGAAGTTTATAAGGTTTTGTCAATTTCGATTTGCTCATGTACATAATGAATTATCTTTAAACACCTTAAGAGAAAGGAGAATAGTTAATGATCTCTTGTTTGTCTATAAATTGTTGAATGGGTATATTGATTGTCCAGCATTGCTGAAGCAGATCTTTATAAAAGTGCCTGATCGCTTGTTGAGAAGGAATGACATATTTGAAGTTAAATTTCATGCCACCAATTATGGAAAATATGGTCCTATGACCAGAACCTTAAAATACTTAAATGACCATCCATCTCTGGAGCCTTTTGGGGGCTCACTAAATAGATTTAAGAAAAATATTTTTGGGCTGTTCTAATTTATTAAAGGTTTTAATTGTTAATATTGTTTATATTTTGTTAATTTATGTTTAAACATTGTTACGAGTATGATTTATTGATTTATGTTTAGAATTTATTCATTTGTAAGTTTGCTGAATGTTAACTTTTTTTTAATTTTGTATTTTTGTAAAAAAAATCTGTATTTGTAATTCTTCAATGGTGTTGCCCGTTTATTGATAAATAAATAAATAAATAAACAGGCGTGTTAAACGAACACACTCACCCTGTATTTATCTGAAAATATTTTAAAATTAGTTCATTATCAGACGTATAGGTAATTTATATAGTCCGTTAAAACTCAAAAATAATTTTAAATACTGTTAAACGCCTATTTATTTTCTTTTCTTAGATTTTCCGAATGCGAAAAAAATTGGTGGGGGCAAATATAAAGATTTTACTTTCAAAATTCAAATTTAGTGTCTGTTTTGAGTGACATTCAAAACCATTAAATAACAATCATGGTATGTTCGTTTGTTTTTTTTTAATGTGATTTAATAGAAGCGTTGGTTGGTGATGTGTGCGATTCGTGCTTTTTTTTTGAAATTAATGATGTGTTTTGATCGAGACTGAGATTAATTGATTCTATTAAGTATATTTATTTATGTTGGTTGTGAAACATAAATTGTGTTTTCCAATAACTTATAGAAGTGATACATTTCGTGGTTTATTTTCAGGATTATATGTGTTATTTAACAGATTTATTTTACGTTCTAATTTATTTGTTAATGAGTTATTATGTTTCAAGCTGGTTTTATGCATCGTTATACATTTTTTACCTGTGGTTTTCCTAAATAATGGTCTTTTAAAAGATGTGGGATCTTAGCTTAAAAAGGCCACCTAAGAGGTGGCATTATTAAAATGAAAAATATTTTTTTAAAGTGAAATATGCAAAAAATTCAATTTTATAAATAACAGGCCCACAAAAAAAGTGGTGTGTGCTGGGGGTCGAACTAGGATTTTCTGAAGTAATTTTCATCGCTGAACACGAATCTGAAGTCAAACAGCAAATAATCCAAAAAAGGCGTAATTTTAAATATTAACTATTTTTTATTTAAATTTAAAACGTCAATTTCTTAAAAACTATAAAAGATACACGAAACTTTATATGACATAAACAATATATTTTTAAAAGACCTGTAATTTAAGTGTTATAACTTTTTTGTCTAAATGCAATATTTGTCGAGTTATAATTAAAAATCCGAATTTTCAGGATTTTTTTATAGATATATCTCTGAAAAATATATATATATATATATATATATATATATATATATATATATATATATATATATATATATATATATATATATATATATATATATATATATATATATATATATATATATATACAGGGTGCCACAGATTCGAGTGCATGCATGGGGATCTCGAAAACTTATATAATGGAGTCGGTTAACAGGTATAAATGGCAAAGTTGCGCATTTAGGTGCCTAAATGCGCAACTGCCGAGTAGAAAGTTGTAAAAACCCGAGATATCCGGAAAAAAACGAAATTTGCTGATTTCGTTTTATTTTTTTTCTGACGTTATTTAAAGAGATATAAAAAAACAAAAGACACTTTCTCATAGCCACTTTTTAAGATCTACAAAACAGCCTTAAGAGATTTTTCGTACGACGCGACGTCTCGTTTTCGTTAAACCATCATCAACTTTATTTTTTTAAATGCGGCACTCAATTGTTTATTGCATTTTTTTGAAGCAGTTAAAATCCCATTTACAATGATGTATAACACTTAATATTTTTCTGTTAAATAAACATATTTTCCATAAGAGACAATGAGTAAGACAAGGAACGCACATCATTTCTTATAGGGGCGTTCAATATTTGTTAATAAATATTAGGTGTTATATATTTTTGTAATTGGGATAATAAGAGGTTCAAAAAAATTAAATAAAAAACCCAGGTCCGTATTAAAAAAAATAAAGTTGATGATGGTCTAACGAAAACGAAACGTCGTACAGAAAATCTCTCAACGCTGTTTTGTAGAGCTAAAGAAGTCCATAAGAATGTGTCTTTTGTTTTTCCATATCTCTTTAAATAACGTCAGAAAAAAAATAAAAACGAAATCAGTAAATTTCGGTTTTTTCCGGATATCTCCGGTACTCGGAATTTCACAACTTTCTAATCGGCATGTTGTTAGGCACCTAAATGCGCAACTTTGCCATAATTTAACCGACTTCGTATCTCTTACGGTTTCCGAGATCCCCGTGTGCACTCCAATCTGGGCACCCTTATATATATATATATATATATATATATATATATATATATATATATATATATATATATATATATATATATATATATATATATATATATATATTTTTTTTTTTTTTTATTTTTGATTTTTTTTTGCAAATCCCAAGTGAATTAAGATTTAAATAAATAAAATAAATAATTTATTATTAATTTAAAAATCACATTGATAAAAAAATTTTTTTTCCTATTTTGGACTGAAATTTTTTGTCAAAATTACATATTCGTTTATATCTCCTTTCTTATTTGACTTATTAAAAATGTTTATATAACTTTTTATAGACAACTTCAAAAGCTCTCTTTTTTTGTTTAATGAAATTTTTTGCATCTCTTATATAGTTATATAGTCGTATTCTAAACACTCCGTGGCCTAGTAAATAAGCCGGAAAATGTGGAAAAGTTGATAATAAGCTCCGAATTGAAAATGTTTTGTTTTTACGTGTTCTGTAGACCCTTAGGAATATTTATCACAACTAACATTTGCCTTGCAATAAAAAATGAAAAATTAGGGTAGTTTTCCCACCCCCAAATAATCTCCACTAGTAAAACTAAAAAAAAAAATAATAAAAATTTCATCTTGGAAATCGCCTCTTGGGGGTTTTTGGGGTCGCTGATTACGATTTCGCGGTCAAAAATCATGTGTGGGTGGTTGCACCTCATCAAAACCACCCCTAGGAGATACAGAAATGAGGAAATTTCAAAATTCAAAATTTTACCTCGAAAATCCTCTATCGGGGGTTTTTGGGGTTGCTGATTGGGAATCCGCGACCAAAAATCGTGTGAGGGTAGTTGGACCCCATCAAAACCACCCCATGGAGTGACAGAAATGGAAAAACTTTGAAAATTCAAAATTTCACCTCGGAAATCGCCTCTCAGGGGTTTTTGGGGTCGCTGTAAGGGTTGTTGTACCCTATCAAAACCACCCCTAGGAGTGACAGACATGAAAAACCTCGGGATTGGCTTCAGGGTTTTCGGGGTCGCTAATTAGAATCTCAGTCAAAAATTGTTGAACAGGAAATTTTTTGTTTTTTTTTTGAAATTAAAGAAAACTTGAAAAACAATTTTATTACTCTTGTAATTTATTTTTTCAATAATTTAACTACTTTGAAACAAAAATTCGCGCGCATGTTATATTAAAAGTTTGTGGTAACTAGACTCCGGATTCGTAATCAGCGATCCGGAAAACCCCCGAAAGACGATTTCCGAGGTAAAATTTTGAATTTTAAATTTCTTCATTTCTGTAACCCCTAGGGGTGGTTTTATGGGGTGCAACCACCCTTACTCGATTTTGTACCGCAGATTCGTAATCATCGACCCCGAAAATCCTCGAAAAACGATTTTCGAGGTAAAATTTTAAACTTTTAAAATTTCCCCGTTTCTGTAACTCCTAGAGGTGGTTTTAATGGGGGTGCAACCACCCTCACACGCTTTTTGACCGCGGATTCGTAATTAGCGACCCCGAAAACCCCCGAGGAACGATTTTCGAGGGGAAATTTTAAATTTTAAATTTTTTATCAGTTTTACTATTGGAGATTATTTGAGGGTGGGAAAACTACCCTAATTTTTTCATTTTTCATTGCAAGGCAGATGTTAGTGGTGATGAATGTTCCTGAGGGTCTACAGAATACGTACCAACCAAAATTTTTAAAATTGGTGCTGTTTATCAACTTTCCCACATTTTACAGTATTTTCCGGATTATTTACGGATTTTCGGATTATAACAGCTTTCTGCCGGTAAATGTACCGTTTCGGTTTTTTAGGGTTTTCTCAATTTGTTGCTGTTTGACCCCCAGTTATGACTTCAGATTCCTCTTCAGCGGAATAAAATATGCTAGAAAGTTCTAGCACACACCATTTTTTTTATGGACCTGTGTAATCTACAGTCTAATATAAAGTATTCTTGTAAAATTAAATGTAATTTAAATAATTGTGTAAATGAAGATGTTTTATGGGCTGTTGGGTTATTTTGCAAGTTTATTGTAGGGTTTGTACTATATTTAAAAATTTTAATTGACTATAAATGCGTGTTTTTTATTTTTCAATACGTTTTAATAAGAATAGTTTGTTATTCATTTCAGATAACAACAGAAAAAATTAAATTATTTTTTATAAGAAATTGCCGATTAAAATAGAAAAATAGAAAAAGGTAACAATAATAACATAATATGAAAAATAAGAAAAAGTCAGTATTCGGTCAAAAACTAACATTTATTACCGTTTTTCATACATATTGGTAAAAATGTAATATATAATTAAATTAACCCTGTTGTTACTAAAAATAAATACATTTTTTTTAATTAAAAAGGTATTTAAAAAATGAAACATCTTTTATTAAAAGGTTTTCTAAGAAAATGAGTATGAGTAAACAGGGTTTTATTAGTTCTTAATTTTAATGGTTTAATAATATTAACTGGTAAAATTAATTAAATAAACAGGATAGAACATAATATTTAGCAATATATTGATGGATGATCATCCTCTGCTAATTTTAAGATTTGTCCTAAGTGACCTGATTTTTAAGAGACGCAGAAATAATTTTTAGTTTTTTAATGAACTCACGTAAATTTTTGTGTTAATTAATTTACATTTGGTACAGAGCCAACTATGTGTAATAGGTGTGAAACAACATAACGAGTTATTAAGGTAATGTACAGGGTGATGCTTTCAGGTTACAGTTACTTATTGGTTTCCAATATTTTTTCGTTACCTGGGGTTTTATGTTTTTATGACAATCTAAAAGAGCTTTTAAAAAACCTGAGTAATTGATACTCTAGATCAGCGTTTCTCAAACTTTTTCACACATGGAACCCTTTTTGACAGGAAAAATAAACACGGAACCATCTAAATGCTGCACAAATAAATATTTTTGCATTTTAAATTATGGGAATCAATAGACTCGTAATATCGTTATAATTTATTTTTTACAAAATATATTAGTGATACACTTAAAAATATTTTATTAAATAACCTAAAAGGAATTTGAACATAAAATAATAAAAATGATACTTTTATACATAGTTAAGGCTATCAATGCAAAGAATGAAACTATTTTCACTCTTCACACAATTTTTTTTATCTTGGGACAGTCCACGAGGGCTGTGGCCGTACATATCGTGGCTGTCTGAAGTGTGGTAAGAGGGAGTTTACTCGTACGAGACTTAAATATTTATAGATCTCGAAAAAAAGGGAAAACTTCTGCGTGTAGCAGGTTCCATAGTCTGGACAGGGATAAAGGAAGAAACTAATTTGGAAGTTGGGGGCACCTTAAGTTGGACTGTAAAAGGGTGTATAAAAATGGCATGTGTTGCTCTGCTTGGAGCTGCCAGAGGAGAAATTATACTCACCAACTCTTCGGAGCCATGAAAATACCTATAAAAGAGTGACAGATACCTTACAGCCCGTCGCGTCGTTGGGCAACGGAAGACAGCTTTTCTGTGTGTGTGGATCAATAATAAGACGAACAGTTCTTGTTTAAATGGAGTCAAGAATGCTAATTGTTGTAGGAGGCGTCACTTCCCAGGCATGAGAAAAACATAGATAATTTAGCGAAATATTAGTTTTGACAATAACATTTGATCAAATTTACGAAAAAAATACATATAGAGGATTTGCTTCTAATAGTCCAATAGCATCTGGTAAATTAAGAGTGGATCTCATGTCTCACCTTTTAGGTAAAAAAATTTGAAAATCCAAGAGCTGCCACTGGGTCTTATTGATGAAAGTTGCAGTCTCTCTCTCTCTCTCTCTCTCTCTCTCCGCGTCCAGCTTATTGCATGCGATACTTATTTTTAAGTAATACGTAAGTCGAAGAATCAGTCATAATTCTGGACTCAGAGAATTTTTTTTGCAGAACCCTTTCCGAAGTCGTGCGGAACCCCAGGGTTCCGCGGAACACACTTTGAGAAACCCTGCTTTAGATGCCTACAAATACATAAACTTAATTTAACAAGTGACAAAATATACATGTCACGGAAGGTCTTTGACAACGTGCTAATGCCACCACGAACGGTATACCAAAATAAGGTCTACCTTTTAACTACCCCAAGTAACATCTGGAATTTAAGATTATGGCACCAAAAATACTGTCCTGTTTAATGCTTTAAAAACACAATCATGTTCGCTGTGTCGAAAAAAGTCTACAAATAGTCATACATTTCTTATGAGTGGCCAGAGTCTGCAGAATAAAGAATCATTTATCTTTGTGGGCACTACTTTTGAGAAAGATCATAATTGGCACGGTGCATAGATATAATATTGTTCCCATGTTCAAAGAATAGCCTTTTTCACAAATCTTAGCATTTTTGATTTCATTTAAAAGGTAGCCGCTCGCCTCTTACCAGAAAGCCGCCTTTTTTACGCACCGACGTTCTGTGGGAGACCTGTTGCTGTTTTATAGGTATTTACAAGGCTTCTGTTTTAAGAAATTAGCCGATATTTTTTCTCCCCTGGCGGCGCATAAGAAGATAACACGTACTGCCTTTCCACGCATCCTTTCACAGTTCAACTGGAGAGTCCCCGAACTTCCCACTTTGCTTGTTCACTAATCTCGAAAGTGTCTAGACTGTGGAACCTGCTGCCTGCAAATCCTCTAGTCCCATAAAAACTACCTCTTTTTTCTCTTGTGACATTCTCGTTTCATACTTAGGCCTTAAAAGGGAATTGATAAACTTGACGTTTTGTTCGCGCTGCTGTTGCAGTTTCCGTTCGTAAGTTAGATTTATGGCGTTCAATATAAACATTTATAAACACCATCGCTGCAGTTGTCATATACTTCATATGTCGTTTCTTTGTTTATTATACGAAGATTAGTTTTTGACCTTTTGACGTTACTTATCTTGAATGAATCTTAAAAAGAACAAAATTTAAACTATTATTTTTTCTAAAACTTTTTTACTTAAAAACAATTCCATAATAAATATAACGAAATAAAGTACAACTTTGTAATTGTTTTCTAGCATCTCGGAAAAACTAATTACGAATTCCAAAAACTTTTTAATGTGCCAAGACAACTGCAAGTTCTCTTGGCTAACAATTATTCAATTTTGTAGGAACGAAATAAAGTTCTCGTCCTTTTTTATAATGCATGAAGCCCATTTTATTATTGATTATTAGCTTTTCTTGTGTAAATTCGTACTAAAAGTTTTTGTGGATTTCCTTGTTAAGGTTTGTTTCTTTTAATACATCGTTAGAAGAAATAAAAACTCGATTTTTTGGTTTAAATTATATTTTATTATTTATAATTTTCTTCCTGACCATCACTACACTTGTTACAGTGATCATCTATAGTTTATAAATTTCATGAAACGGGATTATTCGCATACGCAGTGCCATCTTTCCGTAAAATTTAAAAATGTATATCCGGAATGTATATAGGAAACTATCATTAAGTAAATAGTTTGTCAACACATTGTAGATGGCAGACCTTCTTTTGATTATATTTTTGCCCCTTGTTTATCGAGGAC
>JAHBCN010026945.1:0-10419 GCA_019359885.1 Listronotus oregonensis | reverse complement strand
CGTACAGCGATTAGGGGGTTTTTTTGAGGGTTAATTTTGACTCCAGAAAAAATATTCGTGTTCGGATAAATATGCCGAATATTTGCTAACGAACACGAACTTTTACCTACACAGGGGTAACCCCCGAATACCGATTATTTCGAACGAACAACGAAAAGGGACCCAAAAAGAAAAATTCAGCGCCCAATGCCAAGATAGGCAACTCCATATATTTAAACGTTTATTGAAAGGAACCAAGGGTTTGGGTTTGCATTTTGATTGAAAACCACCGCATCGGCATCGGCTTTTTGTGGATGCGACGCCGGGGGAGAAAATTTAAAATTTTTTAACGATTGTTTTTTTTTTTTGGGCCCTTTTAAGATAACATTAATAAAACAAAAAAACAGATGTTCGAAAAAATTTTTAAAAATTTTGTAACTATGTAATGATTAATATATATATTTTTAAAATTTTTTTAAAACCCTTTTGGGGGTTAAACCTGCAAACCTAAGGAGGAGCCCACTGCTATATTTTGAAAAAAAATGAGAATCGAAAGAACAAAAAGGGTTTTTTTAAAATTATTTTAGATAAATACACACACGGGTTTTGGTACCCCGACCCCCCCCATACATAAAAACGGGTATAAGTATCAAAAAAACATAACCTCCCCTTTTTGTGAAAAAACCCATTTTAAAACCGGATTGTTTTTTGGGAGGTTATAAAATGTCTTAGATGGGTTTTAAAAAAAAGTATATTTAGCATTTATTTGACTGAATTATTTTGGGATAAAATTTTTGGGATTCGTTTTTTTTGCACCGGAAAATTTTTCCCAAAACTTTTCCATTTGGCCCTTGTTATTGAATTTTTCCCAATTTAAAAATTCCCCCGAAATTTTAAATTTAATATTGAGACTAAAATTGGGGCCATAAAAAACTTCCACGTTAGAGCTTAAAAACCATTTTTTTACTGCATAGGCTGTGAAAACGGGACAGTTATTTTATGGGTATGTAAATGTATTTTTAATAAAAAAAGTTTGCTCGTAAAAAAGGGGGAAAATTTTTTTCCCAAAAATGTTTATTAATTCTGGACAGTGAACTTTTCCTCTATATTCCAACAAACATCAGACCCATTGGAAAGGAACGTCTGAATCCAAAAGGCAGGAAGCTGGAAGCTGGTATATCATTCTTCAAACCTTGTGTTGATTGGTTAGATAGAAATAGTACTTTAAGGACGGCTTTTTAAATTCAATATCCTGTATTATTTACATCATCTTTTGCTGTTTTAAATCAATTATCTCCTATTTATCTCAACAAAGCAGCATCTTGTCCAGGGGTTGTAAGTTTGGGACAACCAAAACCAAATATTTTTCTTACTTAATCTCCTTGCCCAAAACTTTGATTAATTTTCAAGATAGTATTCTTATTTCTATGATATCACTCTGCTATGGTATGAATTGACCATTTTTCTTTAATTATCCACACTAATTAGGTCTTTTTAATTTCAGCAATATTTTTATGTATTACTGACAAGGTCAAAATTTATTAAACATGACCACTTTAATAATTAAGTGCCCATAACTTGTAGACATTTTTTGAAAGCGCAATCAACCTTTGAGAACCTGTAAAGGGTTATTTGCTCATTATTAAAAAATAAATCTTAGACTTATAGGTCATCTTGACTAAAAACCTACTCTTTGCCTGATTACTAAGCATAAACATAAGGCAACTTGGAAACTTTGCACGACCTAGACATCTATGTTCTAGACAACTTGTCTCTGTTCTTTCGGCCGACTTAAGTCCTCTATCTTCTGCTGATTTTTCTACTTTTTCCGGCAAATTAAGAGTCCATCCACGCATCGGGTGACATCTCTCTTTACACGCACACATCGCATGTTGAGCAACAATCAATATCTCCGTATCGGTTTTATTTTCATCGATACAACATCGATCAAACTAAAGTAAGACGTACCTTGTATTGCTCGTTGCTGATATCTTTTCGCATAAAATGTTAAGAGTAGGCGGTACTTAGTATCTGTTTAGTCTTTCAATGAAAGAAGCTAAGAAAACAAATTGTTGGCAAAAGAAAGTAAATTAAGAAACTTTAGAAACTTTAGAACGAAATAAAAGATTCGGATTAGGAAATAAAATAACGGGAATAATCGCAATATTGATTTCAATGCAGACTTGACATCTGGTTAGAGTAGATTTTAAGGCATTCGTGATGTGTAATGGTTTTCTTCCTGCAAAAGCTTCATAAATTCTGTGATCAAATTGTTGTCGGGCTAAGATGACTTCTTTATAAATTTTATTAACACTTCCCAAAAAAAAAAATCTATAGGTGTTAGATCCGGAGATCGTGGTGGCCACTTTATAAGTCCGTGTGTTCCTCTCAGACAGTTCCTCAAGTGAGAATTTAAGTACTCACTTATTAGAAGAGCATTATGGGTAGGAGCGCCATCTTGCTAAAAGTAAATCTATGTGACTTTATTGAAAGGAATATCACAAAGATATCGAAAAGGTTTGATTGTGGTTTGTCCAGATATCTACCTGCATTTAAATTTTCTTTTAAACAGATATTCACCAGTTTATTTTGAAATAAAAACAACTTAAAGTTATTTGATTTCCATCTGATCAATTTTTTTTTGTGAAAAGAACGATCCTTAAATTTATTTAAATACCAGTAACAAAATTCCACTTTTCTCACATTATCACCAGGGTGTAAATATTGGGTAACGTTATCAACATAGGAAAAATATTTTTTGGACGCCTTAGATTTAACAATTTCAGTTTCATTTGTTACTTTTCCGACGAAGGTTGATCAATTTGAAATTTTCTTTTTTCAATAACATTTAGTAACAAGGAAGTTAAATGGGATGCAGATGTAGCCCGGCCATTCTCCGATGTGTTTTTGATTAGCATTCACAAATTTCTGCTTTGCCTACCAACGGAAGAAATAAACAAAACAAATTAATAATTTGGTACCAAGGACGAGGATATTGTGATAGGCTTCGGGATTCTAAATATTATTTTCCAGGATCTAATGTATTTCAGAAAAAAATATTAATGCAGCAAATCTATAGTTATATAAAAATGTTGACTACAAAAAAGGGAAGCATATATCACACATATTAGGATAGACAGATTTGGAACAGATGCCCTACAGCTTACAAACTAACCCAACTCTACCCAGGTATAGTTTTTAACACTTTATTAGCCAATTCCATAAAAAGAAACCATCAAAAGGTTAAAAGTCAACGGCAGGGGTTGAGAGTAACATTGAATAAGTTCGTTGGTTGGTTGCTTTAATGAAACACAAAGTTCATTAAATTCTAGATTTAAATTTTTATTACCTGATTCTCTAAATCTAATAGATAATGTACTTTCAAGCCCCTAAACCATTTGTATGTTCCTGAATGAATTGTAGTTTGGAAAGAAATGGTAATTACTGGGTAACCATCTTCTGAAACTCAATATGACATTTCTGAATGTCAGTGGCCACTGTTTTATTACGCCATTCGTAGTGGGAATGAAGTTCTCATGGGTCTTCTATGACAAGAGATGAATGGAGACTTATGGTAGCTGTTGGGTATAGGAGTGGAGTAGGTTTCGACCATCGACGGATGGTAGTATTGTTAGTATTTATTAGATTCTCCTACATAGGTAGAAAGCAAAAAATAGTTTCATATATTTTGTATGTATGTTTATTAATTATTGCTGTTTTAGAAATGGCAAATTAAATATATTTTGCCTACTTTTCGGAGCCACATTTTAAAATCTTACAGGGTTATTTACTTTAAAGTAGACAGATTAAGCAAACTTTTTTTTTCAATACAAAAATTAAATTTTTAATGCATTTTTAAAAGCTTTTTATGCTCTATATCTATATTTTTAGCTCACGCAGAAAAAATACCATAAAAATTTAAAGCCAGTGTTTAGAAGAAAGTTGAGAATGAATATATTATGTAATTTAAATTATCGGCTGTTGCTACTAAAAAGTGCTATATGAAACTGCCCTTAGTTTTTATCCAAATTAAAAATAAGATAAAAAGAAAAAAAAATAATACAAATTTATTGTTTCCAAAATTTTTAAGCACCAAATAATTAGATAAATTGTTTTTTAGTTCTGCTATAATAATTTGTTTTTAAAAGATGTTTTGGATATTTTAATTTTTTTTTAATTTAAGCAAATAGAAATCTTATGTAGTCTAACATGTCATATATTTTAAATTTGTTACTTGTTGGATTTGAGAATATCTAAATAATTTTCTGATATCTCCTATATTTGAATCCTAAATAGTAAGCTTAGAATTTATTTCACCCTGTATATGGCCGAGTTTATTTCCTGTACTGTATATTACATATTAAAAACCTGTAAAAATAGAGACGCTGATCGCAATAAATACTCTTCTTTGAACATATGCATTTTGCATTTATATTTTTGCAATATTAACTTCGTAGACGTTCTTTGCACAGTAAATCGAACCATTAAAAATATTTTCCAAAAAATAAACAATTTTAAATCATGCTTTTTACGAAAGGTTTGGCAAATAAAATAAAATATTATTTTGATGAGCACTGAAAGTAGTGAAAAATCTGCAAAAAAAAGTTTTGAATCAGTAGAAACATGTAGTTTTCTGATCGACTTTTTTGAAATAAACGTAGTCACTAATTTCATATTTTTTATGGCTTTTAAAGTTCTAATTTAACGATTAAACCTATATTTCGTCAAATACAATGGTAATTGTTTAGAATCATGACCTCACATATCTTTGGCCATAAAAAATCGATCGGTATAACAAGTTTTTTTTTTATTTTATTCTATTTTACGACAGATTTACGAATCTTTTAGGAAAAAATAAAAAAATTCAGTGGTAATTTTCATTTTGAAAATAAAAATAAAATGCATCCATTTTCATTTAGCAATTTCTAGTGATTTGTTTTATATTCTACATGTAAAGACAATTAATAAAAAAATCAAAAATATCAATTTTGGATTTTTCAAATATTTTTTCAACAATAAAAAATAGTCGAAAAATTGACATTTTTAATTTTTTCTTAATTATTCTTTTTTCAATAAATTTAACAATAAAAATATTTGACAACCTAAAAAAATAATCATCTTGATTTTACATCCTAAACAAGTGGGTCTGTGATTCTAAGCAATTACCAATACATTTTTTGACAAAAAAAAACAATTCTAATTTTAAAATAAACAGTCCAATTTTATATGACGGAGAATCATAGGAGGATTATAAATATGGCAACATATATGACATCGGCCAGTTTTGACCCCTCACCATCGGACGGCTGTGCTTGCCGTAAGTTGCAGCAAGTATGCGCTGTGGTTAACCCCACTTTAATATGTATCTATTTTGCCCTTATATCTCAATACCGATATAAGTGTGATGCCGATAGTCGATAGAATGACATTGATATTAATATAACAACAGGTCTGTTATCCATATCTCGACTCTATCTTATTTGGGATTTTGGACTAGTTTCAAATTTTTTCTAAAGAGTACTTTATTGGGGTAAGTATTCCAAAATACATTTTTAAAGCTGCTCTCGTTTTAATGCATACATTGAATAGCAATACAAAAAAATTTTTTTAGGTTTAAGTGTAACTCCAGTAAACAATCGCCGATATGTCCTTTATTCGTCTGCCGCACTATCGTCTTTTCTGAGCCGTTTCTCATTTTTCGCATTTCTCATAATTAACCCGTCAACTTAGCGGCGTTTTCCATAACTCACCGCTCCTATTAATACCGATTCTTAGCATTTTTCCTGCTGAATACCGGCAAAACATTCTTTTGGTCTTTAGTCTGCTATGTAAATACTGACTGCTGTATGGTCATTGAGTTCGTAGAATGGAGTATTCCGAACACATGGCTACTTTAATGTCTTCAACAGACATCATGAGCAAATTTTAAAACAAATGAAGTTTTGGTAGTTTAATTTTAAATAGTCTCATTTTATTGATTGCGTTTTTGATTCGTTTAAATTACAGAATTTTTAATATTCTTTAATGAATTACAGTCCCACAAAAAAAAATGTTTGAACTTGTATTTTTTGACGCTGAATTCGATCCCGAGCTCAGAAATGGCTCTCCACGTCTGGAATTGGCCCCATGGGCTAAAAATGGCCTCATAGGGCCTGCAAGATCGATTCCGGAATAAGGCGAGGCCATAAACTTTTCGATCACCAATCCAGCTTTGGCTTGAGAATGCACCTTCGACCCCTCGCCTCATCCCAGAATCCATCTTTCAGGCCCTATAGGCCATTTTTGGCCCCTAGGGCCAATTTCAGACATGTAGGTCCATTTCTGAGCTCGGGATCGGATTCAGCGTCGAAAAATACATGGTCTGACCCACAAGTCCGAACAGTTTTTTTTGTTGGGCTATGTTATTAATATAGTCTGGGCATAAAGTCTGGACTACCCCTAATAATTAGGTTCTCTCTTTTCCCTTTCAAAAACACACGTCAACATGTCAATTCATTTTTTTTTCTTGCTCACATTGTGTCAAAGTTATGACGTTATTGGCATTTTTTTAAATAAATGATAATTGATTATGGCCGTATGGACGTTAAAATATAGGAAAAGAAAAAACCTTATAATTCGTGCGAAATGTTTTATTCAAAACCATCATCAGTGCTATTCGTCAAGCAGGAGTTATAGTAATTGAAGTGTACCTAATCTGTAAACAGGACATCGACAAACTTAACATTATTAGGTTTAAAATTTAAAGAAAAACTGTTAGTGAAAGCTCACATTTTTCCTTTTATATTTTTGAAACCGCTGACTTATTCGCAATCGCCTGAAGCGATCTCTAAGAGACAACAGTATTAAAGGCCCCACAGATTATCGTTCTTTTTAATCTTCTTAACCGCCGATTACGACTGCTCAGTCCGGACGATTAAACTTTGATTTCCCTACACCTAATTTAATTTTAAACCGTCTCAATCGCCAAAACCTGCAGTCGTTCACCGAATAACGTAAATAAGAAGTGTTTGTTTGTTACAAGAATGGCAATTTAAAAACGTTCTGCACCACACACTTCGTTTTTAAATGAAGACGGACGAATCGACAATTAAGATTTAGAGCGCGGCCAGAAATTTTTACCCACAAACTGGCAATGTTAATCGACACTTTTGATCGCCACGATTAAAACTGGCTTAAAAAGCACAAGGTCTGTGGCTGGCTTTAGTCGGCGATCTTGATGCTCTTTTGTTCTTTCTATGACATGCCCCTAGCTCTGTGTCCTCGACCTTCTTGGGTTCATGCCTAATAATATCTCAAAATGGTACATAAAGATCAGTTTCCGCTTCTTCCAGTTTTACCAATACACACTTCAGAGTTCCTAAGGTAACGAATATGTCCAAGTCTTCGCACTTACGACATATTGTCTATTGTCTGGTAAAATGGGGCACTTTAAAACAAACTTTTTCAATAAATGTAAGCAAATTCTTAAGAAATTTTAATTGATCAGGTAAAAAAATACTACCTTTTCTTCTCACTTAATATGATAACAAACTTAGAGCTGTGCTTAGAGTATGTAGACATATGTGACTATGACTTTTATTTAAAGGGTTTAAAAAAAAACTACTTAAGTGGACTCAATTAAAAAGTTGCAACATTGTCTAAACATTACTGTTAATAATTTGAAATAAAAAACAACAAATTTAGTGCGACATGATTCAATCAGTCGAAGACAAACGTGCATAAAACTTAAACAACGTTTCGATCATTTTTTATAGTAAGAAGGTTTTTTTGTGTTTAGTTTGAAAAAAGAAATAATAATGCAAAAAAACACATTCTTCCATCTCTTGGATTTCAGTGAACTTTACAGAAACCGATTTTGAAATAATTAGCATTATGGTATGTGCCCGGGGTTTCTCACAGTTATTTCTTTGCTGTTGACAGCATCGATGTGTTACAAAAATCCCTTTGAGGTTTCTTTTTTAAACCCAAGAACTGTATCAAAGAAAATGTGAACTATTAATCTTATGTTTAATTATATTCTTTGTTATAAAATATTTTACTAAATGTATGCATGTCCATAATAATATTTCATTTTGTTTAGGCGATAGATATTTCATATATTTTATTAGTAACTATCTAGTAATTATTTTCTGAATTTTGGAACAAAAATTAATTTTTGTTTTTAAGTTATTTTACCTTTTTAAAATCTTGAGAGAGTCTACAAAGGCTGAAGAGGAAGAATCATACTGGCCAACTCCTCTGAGCAGAAGCCGTGAAAATATCTATAAAAGAACGACAGATCCTCCACACCTCGGCGGTATGCAAAGGAGGGAAGCTTTCCTTCAAGCGTGGGATCACTTATAAACAGCTCTTCTTTAAGTGGAATCAAGAGTTTTAAGAGTTGTAGAAGACGTTATTCCCCTGACATGAGAGCAATATTCTAAGGAGAGCCTGATTTGGGATACGCAAAGTATACAGATTAGAAGGGAAAAATACTTTTTGTCTTGAAAAAGGGATCCAAGATTTTTTAAAGCTGCTAAAGCTATGGATATAATGTGCTTGTGCCAGTTAAAATTATTCTTAAAAGTAAGGTCAACAAGATTGAATGAATGACTTTTTGTTCTGCAGAAGTTCACTGCTCATATGTAACAGATAAGCCTTGACAGAGTTTTTTCGTGACAGCGAACATGACTGTGTTTTAAAGGCATTAAAGTGGACAAGGTTTTTGGCGCTATAATCCAAGATTAGTATAAGGTCGTGCGAAAGAGATATGTGCATTGACCTGCGCTTATTTTCCAAATCATTAAATATTAGTGTAAAGGGTACTACCGTCAGCAAAACTATGAATACGATTGATTGTAACAGAAAAAAGATTCTTGATGTAGTAAAGCTCATGGGCATGGCCCATCTCGACCTAGGGATCAGATATGGCGCAAAAAGTTAGTTATTATGTAATTGATGTTATTATTTAACTAGATTCTTAACTTAATTATAATCCCTCCTGCTCTCCTGCATACTTTTATTACTGAAAAGGTAATTAAATTTGCAGTCAAATGTTAAAATAATATATAGGGTGTTCCATTAAAAAAACAGTTTCTCTAATAACTCAAAAAGCTTAACTCGTAAAAAATCAGTACGCCGCTTAAACTACGTAAAAATCTTTACAATATTTCCATTTAAAGTTTTTCTCTATCTCTAATAATAAACGATGAACAGAACTCTTATATAATCGACAAAAATTCAAATAAATCAAGTTAGCCTTAAAATTTTTACACATCTAAATTTGTTTAAAAAATCCGTCCCGGAAATGTACAAGCGTACAACGTACGGTTTTCTCAATACCTCGTAAATACAACCAAATTACGCCACACTGTACAACTCGTATAAAAAGCATTTTTTACACGTGTATGACCTATGTCTGTTATCGTAAAAAAATGCTGTTTTAAAACCTTGTTAATTATTATACTATTGATTCAGATTTAAACTGTTGGAAACTCCAATTGTCCATGCAAAAATGGCAGTCACAGGGATAAAAAAAAATTATAGAGGGTCACCGGGCCAAACGGACTTCAAATTCGGATTCAGCGGGTCGAAATTCATGCCGGTAGGTGGGTCCTTCAAATGTACACACAACTTTGTTTTTGTGTGCAGATGTAATTTATCTGCTGTGCCCAGATAGGGAATATAGAACGGAGTACCTGGCAAGTCACGTGCTCAGTTAGGTTAAAAGCCCAATCTTAAACATTCTTTAATAAAATTTACTTTACTATTTTATAAAAAATTATTATAAGAATTTTTTAAATATGTTATTAATAGTAATTTATTTTAGAAACTAAAACATAATTAATTTTAAAAAATTTAAAAAAGCAGATGCCAATAAGGTCGCACCTCTGATACCAAAACAAGACGAAATACCAAACATCATTAACCGAGAAAAAAAAGGTCGTCAAGAATCCAAGAAAATCCGAGTTTATAACAAATATAGCCACATGTAGCAATAATTACCAACATTTGACAAAGTGACTTAAATGGCAGCTGTATGAATGTTCTCGCTCCAAAAGGAACATTTAATGAATTTGATTCTAAATGAGCGAAAAAGAAGTCGAGTAAGTCTCGCTATAAATGCAGGCTGCTCTTGATTATTAGGAATTTAATTTTTAGTTTTAATTAGGAGTTTTATTTTTATTTATTGGAGGCAGTGTCGTGCTGTTTACATATGAGAGAGGTCTTGATGTAAGACTTTAATATATAAAAAATGTAAAGGCAGAAAAAAACCCCTATAAACAGCACATTTAGTGCTCTAAAATAAGGTTTTTAAAGTTTTTAAGTAGAGATATCTGAGCCCTTCTTTGCTAATTGGAAAGTAGTGCATACGTTTTTGTCCCAAGCATATTATTCTCAAAATTTTAGAGACAATGTAAATACAAAAAAGAATAGTAATAACATAAATATTGATGTTTA